>PVIA01005369.1:0-117030 GCA_004024845.1 Tonatia bakeri
GAGACTCTCTGAGCTTCCTGGACTTCCTGGGAGGCTGTTTCCTTTGCTAGAATGGGGAAGTTCTCCTTTATTATTTGTTCAAATAAGTTTTGCTTTGGTTGCTCTTCCTCTTCTCTTTCTGGTACCCCTTTAATTTGGATGTTGGAATGTTTAAAGATGTCCTGGAGGTTCCTAAGCCTCTCCTCATTTTTTTGAATTCTTATTTCTCTATTCTTTTCTGTTTGGTTGTTTTTTTCTTCCTTCTGGTCCACTCCTAGGATATGAGACCCAGTTTTCATTCCATCACTATTGGTTCCCTGTGCATTTTTCTTCATTTCACTCAGCGTAGCCTCATTTTTTTCATCTAATTTGCGACCAAATTCAACCAATTCTGTGAGCATCCTGATCACCAGTGCTTTGAACTGTGCATCTGATAGGTTGGCTATCTCGCAGTCGCTTAAAAGGATGGGTTCTGGGGCTTTCATTTGTTCTTCTGTTTGAGCCATCTTTTTTTTTTCCCTTTGGTCTGGTCGTGCCTGTTACATATAAGGGGTGGAGCCTTAGGTGTTCAACGGTGGAGGCACCCCAGTCACTAGATTGTGACGTTATATGTGGGGGCGGGGTCCGAGAGGGAACAATGGCACTTACTCCGCTCTCCGTCAGATCTCAGTCCTTTCCAGTGCTTCCCCCTAGCAAACTGGGACCCTCTGGTGCCAACTCCCGTGTGGGTGGGCTTGTGTACCCCGTGGGACTTTCCAACGACCTCTCCTGTGAGGCTGGGTGTCTCTCCCTGCGCCTCAACCCCCCACAGGTGTTTTCAATCAGTGCCCCAGGCTCTATTTCCTGGGGCTGGGATCCTGGGTTGTATGCAGTGACTTGCTTCACAGTCGCTGCATTGCTGGGTCTGCTGGTTGCCACCCGTCGGCCGGGGTCTGCCAGCTGCTGCTTGCACGCCCCAGATGCCTTACATGCCCGGTCCCAACGCTCTCTGCTCTCTTCACTGAGACCTGCGCCCGGCTGCCCAACTCCGCCCTTCCTACCGGTCTGGATGAACGGGTCTATTTTAACTCCTTGGTTGCCCAACTTCCATACAGCTCAGTTTTCTATCAGTTCTGGTTGTTATTCTGTTTCTAAATTGTTGTTGTCCCTATCTTGGTTGTGCGAGGAGGCACAGTCTGTCTACCTATGCCTCCATCTTGGCCGGCGGTCCTGCATAACACTTTTTAGTATGTCTTTTTCATCATTAGTGATGAAATGGGGAGGAGGCAGTGGTGGATTTTCAATTCACCATCTTGATGTAGTCTTTCTAATAATGCTAGTAAATTTTTAAAGTATTACTTAATTCTAATGGTGTGAATTGAAGCACGATCACTGACCGGCAGTGACCACAGAACGCTGCAGATGGCTCATTGACACACGAGAAATGAACATACACAGAAACAGGCAATTTTCTGTGGAGAAGTAGGAATGGAGTGGCCACTCTCCAAGTGGAAAGCACCTTGGCCACCCTCTCTAGGGGAGGGCGTGCATTTTCCTGTCCCAGCAGGCTTTTTATTGGGTTCGTTTGTACAAGAATTCAGGTAAAGCTCATTACTCATTGCAGGGAAGTAAGGATCAAATAACAAGGAACTCTGAGGGCCTACTTTGAGTCAGGGTCAAAGAGCTGTAAAACTTTGAGGAACAAACTTACTTCCTCCTTGGACCCTTCTCATTCAATTGAGAGCATTCTAGACAAAGCAGGTTTCACAGGATTTTACATATTCTTTCTTAAGCCTGATCACCTGGGGAACCTGCCCTTTCTAGTACAGGGCTGCACCACCCTGTCATTATTTCAGGCTTAGGTGGAGCGAGGGGAACTAAGGCAACCAAGAGATAAGGAGATTTTCTCGCAGACCGTGAGCACTCAGGCTTTGTCAAAGCCAAGGGGTGAGGATCCATCACCCCCTTTTTGCCGTAGCCCCCAAAGCCTTTCCTAGGGGGCCTCCCATGTGATCGTGCCTGTCTTAGGTCGTTCCCCCCTTGGGGAATTTTACCTGTCATTGGCGAACCGACCAAGCATTGGGGTCCAGACAGGGTGAAGTAAAAAGGAGCAGAAGCGGTGCTCCTGCCAGGGAGATAAGCTTTTGTCTCCTTTCTGGCTTACAGTTCCAAGGTCGTTCCCTCAGCCATAGCCTAGGTGGGGGTTACAGCTTCTGATACCAGGCAGGGCAGTTCCCAACAACGAATCTTTTATGCTAGTCCTTGAGGAGGTAATAGACCATTGACCTTTTTGGGCTGACTGTTCTCTATATCTTGGTATAAGGTGTACTGTATATCACTTTAAGAATTAGAGGTAGATAGGTAGGGGATTCTGAGTTAGAAACCTTCAGGTATCTGTTTTAAAGCTGGCAGGGAAGAGAGATGGAGGTAACCACTTGTTTGAAAAAGTAGTTCCCAGGCAGGACTTTTCTGCCTGGAGAGGCCCTGTCTACACAATAGCTGAAGTAGAGATGTAGTACCATGTGCTAGGAAATAAATGCTGTAACCTTGGTAACCTCAATCAGCATTCTCTAGCTTTCCAATTCCCGTTTTTCTTGGAAGTTGCCTATAAAGTGAGCAAGGGTGCCAAAAGCATAGATTTATAAATGATAAACCTTTGTGAGTCCAGTGTTTCTTCAGACATTAAGTATTATCTAGTCCTTGCTAGAAAAGAGTGTCCTATGCTTTGATGTTGGAGCCATCAAAGCATGAATAACTGAAAGTAGAGTGACTTTAATAAACATTTATTAAGAATCTGTTATATTGAAGATCGGATGTTCTTACTAGCTGGTGGGAAAGTTGGATTCTACTGTGATATTCACTGTAGGGCAAGTGCTGTGAGTCATAGACAAGTGCTGGAGGGACACAGAGGCGTGAACTGTCTGCCATTTGTAACCTCATGGCCAGGGAGTGGAAGCATTTCACCTGAGTTTTGAAGAATACTGATAGGATAATACAGTGTTCTCCCCATCACGCTGGCTGACCTATTTAAATAGATGAGAGATCTAGCAAATTTTCGTTTGTATCTATAAAGTTGACCTAGTGTCCAGTTGTTGTCATAATTTAAAAAATTGTGCATAACTATAATTAGATCAGTAGTCTAAAACTTGATCTTCTCCCTGAGTTTATATACCACCAGTGGGCCTGCATCTGGGTAGAGAACCATAAACCCATGAAGGATTCCATGTGTATAATTTCATCCCTAACTGTGTGCTTGTGGTTTTTACGTGTAGGATCTTGTGAATGGAAGGACTGGTTGTGGGTTGGTAACACTGGTCCTTTTTGCCACAGAAAATAGTGGATAATAATACAGAAAAGAAAAAATACACAAAATAAAAGCAGACACAGGACACCAGAAAAGATCAGAAATGTCAGTGGTGCATATATCAAGAGAGAGAAACAAGGAAAAGCAGGCATTCTGACAGCAAAAGAAGTAGATAGTGCTGGAAGAAGGAATAGTTAGAATGTAGGAGCTTGTGACATGTTCTTCCTTGATCATTTTTGTCATTACGCTGCCTTAGATGAGTAATAGAATTTTTAGCAAAGAGAATGTCCATACTTTATTTAAAGCATGGCAAACAAAACCATTATAAAGAACAATATGACACTTACACTTCTTATACTTTGTGGTGAATATCTTGATTAAGCATGGAGAACAGATGTATCTGATCAGTAGATATTTTGGTTTCAGAGTATAGGAGCAGCAACTGACCTGTGAAAGGTTAAAAATATATTGATCTGCTGTCCTTGACGTGTGTCCTAGGTTGCAGAACCCTAAGGTTCTCATCTCTAGGGACCCACTAATTTTTAAAAATATATATTTTATTTATTTTTAGAGAGAGGGGAAGAGAGGGAGAGAAACATCTGTGTGAGAGATACATAGATCAGTTGCCTCTCACATGCCCCCAACTGGGGACCTGGTCCAAAATCTAGGCATTTGCCCCGACTGGCAGTTTAACCAGTGACCTTTCAGTTTGTAGGCTGGCAGTCAATCCACTGAACCACACCAGCCAGGACTTTTTTTTTTTTTTTTAGTATCAGAGAGAAAGAAAGCTATTTCTTCTAGAAAATTTAATACTTCTGTTTAAGTACATAACTATAGAGGTTTAAACGATAATAATCCCAATAGGTTAAAATATTTGTGTGTATTCACTGCAAACATGATTTGACCCATCATTAATAATGAACTTTTGTTCATTTATAAAAGTTGTGGCTCTTTGTCTTGTGAAGTGTAATGGCTAACGGCTTTTCAAACTTTTCAGGGCAGCGTGACAGCAATGACGGTGTTCTTTCCTTTGGATACAGCTCGGCTTCGGCTCCAAGGTGAGTATCTTTTGTATTTCTGTTCACTTGGTGTCAGGAAGCAAACGTATTTCTCTAGGAAGTTCTAAACTAACATAAGGATATTGTTTCATTAGAGTTCTGTTGTCCATTTTCACTGACTTGAAATACTCCTTATCGTTGCTATTTCCTAATTAACATAGAGGCATCCATGGATGAGTCATAGCCTTAGCCATTTTCTATTCTGAGATAACTTGAGTGGGCTTACATTAACAGTTTTGAATCTTTACAATCTTAATAAATAATATGACTTTTTAAAGGTACAGTGGAGAGTTTTTGCTGGAGGTAGATTTTCTCAAACAAGCAGAGAAAATAGGAAACATAGTGGAGCTAAATACCCACTGTCTTTGCTCATCTAGGCATGTGGTCTGAGTTTGCCTCTTTTGCTTTATAGGACTGTATACCTCTAACTCCTGCTTGGTTTTTTGTCAGTATTTTTCAACTTGAAGTAATAAACCTATGCCAAAATGTACATGAAGAGGTAAGAGTAAGATGAGCTTTGAATAAATTAATCGCTGTGTTAAAACCCTCTTAACTACTATTTTAAATTAATTTTAGAGTTTTAGGACAGGTAATAATCTCATATGACTCCACTCAAAAAATAAAAGAGATTTTTAAAATATACAGTACAGTGAAACAGCTCACTCCAGTCTGCCCTTTTTCCTTTCTCTCTTCCCTGCAGATAATGTCCTTACTAGTTTTTCAAATGGCTTTGCAGAGTTTCTTTATGGAGTAACAAGCAAATAAGAATATATATCCTTTTCTCCCTTAACAAAAACATTCTCTTCACACTGTTCTGTAACCTTGCATTTTTCACTTGACATCCTGTTTGGGAAGCCTTCCAAATCAGTGCATTGCAGGCATCTTCGTCCTTCCTTCTAGCTGTAGAGTGTTCCATGGTATGAATGCACAACCCCTGCCCCCCCAGTTGGAGATTCTTGGGTTGTTTCTTCTCTCTTATAGTATAGACTTACAGAAACACTTTGTTTCTGTAAGTTCTGTGGGATAAGTTCCCAGAAGTGGGATTGCTGGATCAAAGGGTAAATGTGCTTGTAATTTTGATAGATATTGCTGGATTTCCTTCTATATAGGCATTTGAATTTTGTCGCCCTACAAGCCATATAGGTACCAGTTTAATTCTTAAGAAATTGGTTCATTTCCACATTCTTATGTTTTTAAAATATTCTTCAAATGTGGGTATGAAATTTGAAGTTAATTGATAGGTTTTATTTTCAGTAAGAATGCCAACAAAAGCAGAATTCTCATCCTTTTGAGACCTTTTATATTTTTAGATTAGGAAGTAGAACACAAGGCTAAAACTTAGAAACTTGAGTTTTCATCCTGACTTTGCTGCCAACTATGTGTTCTTCACAGCTTTTGTGTCTGCAGCCTCTTCTCTGAAAGAGAGATGGTAGTTTATTTCCTCTCTGCATTGTAAGATGTTAAGATACAAATGAGAATATATAACTTTGGGGGGGGGAAACAAGAGAGCCTTATGAATATAAGAAATAAATTTCACGCCCTGACTGGTGTAGCTCGGGTAGTTGGGCATCTTTCCACAGGGCAAAAGGTTGCCGATTTGATTCCTGATCAGGGTATATGCGGGTTTGATCCCTGGACAGGGCGTGTAAGCAGAGGCAACCAATTGATGTTTCTCTCTTATATCAATGTTTTTCTCCCTCTCTTCCTCTCTCTAAAAATAAATAAATAGCCCTGGCTGATATGGCTCAGTGGATCGAGTGCCAAACTGTGAACCAAAGGTTGCTGCTTTGATTCCCAGTCAGGGCACGTGCCTGAGTAGTGGGCCAGGTTCTCAGTTGGGGTGTGTGAGAGGCAACCGATCTTACCTCTCTCTAAAAATAATAAACAAACACATGAATAAAATCTCAAAGAAATTTCGCTTGTCACATTTTTTACTTTAGATATTAGGAATTGAAATAAAATGCGCTGGTTCACGAATAACAGATACTCTTTCGTGTTGTAGTTGATGAGAAAAGAAAGTCCAAAACTACACACATGGTGCTTCTGGAGATCATCAGAGAAGAAGGCCTGTGAGTACCACTGCTTTGTCTTTGTTAGACAGAGAGGCTCCATAGGAGAGCCACAGGCCCAGACTCCTTTCTGCCCATTCGCATGGCCTTATAGTGCTGTGAGTTTGCAGTTGCCTGACTCGTAAGTACTTAGTTATTTCCATTTCCTTCAGATTGTGTGGTTCGTTATTTTGGTTCGTTATTGTCAAGTCTTCCATGAAACCAAAGTTTGGTTTTATGTACGGTAAGGCAAAGAAGGTAACAGTTTAGTTCACTCCTATCCCATGCATTCAGATTATGTACTTCTTTTACTTTTAACTCTTTATTTGTAAATAATTTCAAATTTATAAAAAACTGCAAAACAAAAAAGTACAATGAATACCAGTATGTGCGTTACCCGGATTCAGCTATTGTTAACACTTTTTCATTTGTTTTGCCATTTGCTCATGTGTTCTCCGTTCCTTCCTCTCTCCCCCTTCTCTCTCTATTATATACACACCACACACAAATTTTTTCTGAAGTATTTGAGAATAAATTTTATACTGTACATCAAAGCCCTTTGCCTCTGTGACACTTAAATTTTCAAAGGATATAGTCAGTCCTTCCCCTTTTTAAAAAATAAAATGCTTCTCATGTTAAGTCGTCCTCATGTTTCTTCATGATTAGACTGAGCCTGTGCTCTGGTCCAGAATAATGCACAGGTGATGTGTCCTTCTCAGGGTATCATATCTGGAGTCACCTATTGTCCACCTGCCCTTCACTGATTAATCATGATTTTTTAAACTTGAGTTAGCCACTGAATCATTCTATTTTTCTTTTGTTGTAATATAAGCAGTCTATGAGGGTACTTAATATCAGCGTAGATTCAGAAATGTCTGTTTTACCAGTGATTTATAATCAATTACTATACTTTATTATTTTAGTGCTAAAATTACTCTAGGTTTGGCCAGTGGGAACCTCTTAGTCTGGTTCCTGTGCCCTTATAATACGCCCCATCATTTTTTTTTGCACTTATTTTTTATATTTACTTCATTTTAAATGTCCTTGCCCCGTGTGAATTATGATGTATTTACTAATAACCATGAGAAAAGCGTCATCTTTTCCATCGCCCTGAGGAAATTGTCTTTAATTTTACATAGTAATTTACTAAAGGAAAGCAGTAAATCAGCTATTGAATGTGTATTGTTTTTGTTGTCATAAGCACTAGAAAAGGTTTCTTGGTTTGGACATCCCTCAGAATGTAAGGCGTATGTACAGTGTGAAGTATATTGTAGTGTAGGAATGAACTTGGAGAAGATGTGAATGACATTCAACCTTTCCTGGGACTTTGCCCATTTCTAGTGGCTTTTGTCCAGCGTCTTTACTTCACTTATTATGTTTTTTTCTCTAGCTTGGCCCCATATCGAGGGTGGTTTCCAGTTATCTCCAGTCTCTGCTGCTCCAATTTTGTCTATTTCTACACTTTTAATAGCCTCAAAGCAGTCTGGGTCAAAGGTCAACATTCTACTACTGGGAAAGATCTGGTAATTGGATTTGTTGCAGGTAACAAAATTTTCTGAGTAAATATTTTTATATTTTAACATTTATCTTGTTCATATATCTTTTAAGAGGTTATTTTAGCAAAAAGTTATGCTACAAAGAACATAGTTTTCTGACTTATATGTGTGTGTTAAAAGCACATAACAAAATTTACTATCTTAACAATTTTGAAGTATATACTTGAGTAGTAAGTTTGTGCACTTTGGTGTGAAACAGATCTTCAGAACATTGTCATCTTATAAAAGTTAAACACTAGACCCATTGAATAACAACTTCCCTTTCCCCCTCCCCTTTGCCCCTGGGAACCACCATTCTACTTTCTGTTTCTATGAATTTTACTACTTTAGATGCTTCATATAAATGGCATCATACAGTATTTGTGTTTTTGTGACTGGCTTATTTCACTCAGTATAATGTTGTCAAGGTTTATTCATTTTGTAGAATTTAACAAGATTTCCTTTCTTTTTTTTTTTTAAGATTTATTTATTTTTCAGAAAGAGGGGAAGGGAAGGAAAAAGAGAGGGAGAGAAACATCAATGTGTGGTTGCCCCTCACATGCCCCCAGTTGGGGACCTGGCCTGCAACCCAGGAATGTGCCCTGGGAATTGAACCAGTGACACTTTGGTTCACAAGCCCACTGAGCTACACCAGCCAGGGCAAGATTTCCTTTCTTTTTAAGGCTGAATAATATTTTATTGCATGTATATGCCACTTAAACATCCATTCATCTATTGATAGACATTCAGGCTATTTCTTCCTGTTGGCTGCTGTGAATAGTTGTTGATATGGACACGGATTGTGCAGGTATCTCTTTGAGTCCCTGTTTTCAATTCTTTTGGATATATACCCAAAAGCGAGATTGCTGGATCATGTGGTAGCTCTTTTTTAAATTTTGTGAGGAATCACTAGTCTGTTTTCCACAGCGGTTGTGGCATTTTATAATCCCACCAGCAGTGCACAGGGGTTTCAGTTTCTCCACATCCTCACCAGCACATTTTTTCATTGATTTTTTAGAGAGAGAGGACAGAAGTGAGAGACATTGATCAATATGAGAGGGAAGCATCCATTGGTTGCCTTCACGTATGCGCCCCAACTAGAGATCAAACCCACACAACATGGGTATTTTCCCTGATGGGGAATTGAACCTGTGACCTTTTGGTCTACAGGACAATGCTCCAATCAACTGAGCCACACCAGCCAAGACTATTTTCTGTTTTTTTTTGATAATAGCCATCCTAATGAATATAAGATGACGCTTGACTGTAGTTTTGATGTGCATTTCTCTGACAATTAGCGATGTTGAGGATCTTTGCATTTGCTTGTTTGCCTTATGTAATGCAAGTTATATGATTTTTTTATTGCTGAGCTGTAGGCATTCTTTATATATTTTGGATATTAGACCCTTGTCAGATACATGATTTGCAAATATTTTCTCCCATCCTATAGACTGCCTTGCACTCTGATGATTATGTTCTTTGGTGCTCAAAAGTTTTTAATTTGAATTTTAAGTTTGTCCCATTTGTCTAATTCTTGTTTTTTTTTGCCTGTGCTTATGGTGTCATGCCCTAGAAATCATTGCTGAGTCTAATGTCTAGTGTTATGAAAACTTTTCTTCTATGTTTTCTACTAGGTGTTTTACAGTTTTAGGTCTTTTTAGGTTTTAATCTACTTAGAGTCTGTTTTTTGTATGTGGTATAATAAAAGGACCCAACTTCATTCTTTTGTGTTTTCCTCACACCATTCAGTGATAATGCTGTCCTTTCCCCATTGTGGAAGCCCTTGGCACCTTTGTGGAAGATCCATTGACCATAAGCACAAAGGTTTATTTCTGCACTGACTTGGCTTATATTTATCTTTTCAATCCAGGGATAAAGAACAGTAATCCCTGTTTAGCAACCTCTACCCACAGTTTATGGAAATTAAGGTCTCTATTCTAAAAAAAGAGAGAGATTACAATAAATTCCCTGCTTTTCCATGTTTTTTTTTTTTTCTTTGAGAGGTTCACATGAGATGTTTAACCTGAATGAGACTGGCTACATAATTTACAGGGTCCAGTACAAAAATGATATGGAACTCCTTGTTCACAATGCATTAAGCTTTTCAAGGCAGTTGACACCAAAGCATTGGACAGGTTGCACACCCATGAATTCCACCCCGAGTATGAAGGCATGTAGTCAGATACGACAAAGGTATTTAGTGCACAGCCCGATGTAGTTCGCGCATAATAGTTGTTAATGCTTTAAAGGGTTCATGGCAAGAAAAGAGGTCACTTTTGGCTGGGGTGGTAGGATATCTGCCTACAGAAAGCAGTGGCTCTTCAACCGAGCTTTGGTAGGGTGGGTAACATGTATAGATGAGTGCTGACAGTTTCCGGATGAAGGGGATGAGAGGGAATTGAGAGAAAATCTGGGACCATGTTTAGAACAGTGAGTTCCTTAATTTAGTTAATGAGTGAAGTGAGTGTAGGAACACGAGCAATAAGGTAGGAGCCAGATTTTAGAAGGCGTTGGATCCTTGTCATCTGAGACTTCAGACGTGCTAGGTAGTCAGTAGCCTGGTAGTATGAGCGTTACTGTTTGTCTCTGCTTAGTGGAACTCGACCTCCATTTATATATGATGCATCAAGGAAATATATGAAGTGCAGAGATGGTACCTTACATATATTATATATGAGATATATGACAATTATATATGCACATATATGTAAGATTTTTTACAGATAGTACCTGCTTAATGGATTGTGTCTGTGTGTGTATCCCTTGCTGTATTCCCAGTAAGAACAATTCCTAGCATGCTCAGTAAACGTTTTCTGAATAAACAAAGTATTTGCTGAATTAGTCGGGATTTTAATTTAGAAGGTAGAAAGAAAGTATATCTACTTCCTTTGTTTTTTGTGTTTATCCATTTTAGTCTGTAACTGATTTGAATGTTGCATGTCTAGTGTTAGTATTTTGTGAAATAACTTTTCATATATTCTTTGAAAAATTACTAATTTGGGATCCACAAAATTGAATAATATAAATATCCATTTGAAATCAAAATGATTTGGTTGAAAAGTAGTTACCAGGCCAGGAGTAGTCATAGGCCCCTAGTTCTCCTGCAGAGCTATGTGAGACTACTGCTGTTTTTTGGTTTGGTCTATGAGCTTTTCTCCTGCTTAATATTCTCATTTTAGTCTTAGGTTGATTTTGATCTAATTAACTTACACTTGGGCCAGCTTTTTAAAAATTGAAATATATTTGTAACATTAGTTTCAGGCATGCAGCATTATGATTCAATATGTGTATATATTGAGAAATGATCACCACAGTAAGTTTTTAGTTAACATCATCACCACTCATAATTAGAAGTTTTTTTTTCCTTGTGAAGAGAACTATTAAATCTATTCTTTCAGCAACTTCCAAATATACAATAAGGTATTATTAACTATAGTAATTGTGTTATATACTGTATATCCCCATTGCTTACTTTACAACTGGATATGTGTACTTCAACCACCTTCACCCCTACCAGGCCCACTTTCACATAGAGTATAACAAGATTTCATTATCTAAGAAAATGAATAGATAGTTCTTGGTATGAGTAAGTCAGGATAGAATCTGGGAGTTATCCCTGAGGGTGCTCTCTCACCCTCCACCTGCACTTGATCAAGAACCATCAGTCTGTCTTCCAAGTATCTTGGGAATCCATTTCTTCTCCATATACATAGCGATTTTCCCAAATCAAGTGTCATCTCTTATTTGGACTATTCCTGTTCTGATTTCCTTGTCTCTTAGGTCCTCCTCACTAGTTGTGATTCTCTCTGTGGTTGTGCGAGGAGGCAAAGTGTATCTGTCTACCTATGCCTCCATCTTGACCAGAAGTCCTCTCACTAGTTTTCAGACAGTGTCAGAACTCAAAGAACTCAAGTTTGAGATACGTTCACTTGGAAAAAAATATCAGAATAGATCCTGTACAGAGAGAATCTTTTTTACATAATTGCAACAAATGCGAATCTAGTCTGATTTTTATACTTGAGACCAAGTGTTTTTTTATCTTAATTTTAATGCATTTTAGAGTACTGTAGTTTATATGTATTGACATTTAAAAAGTTATGATTGACTGTCCAGGACTAACACACAACTTTTGGTAAAACTACTAATTCATGAAGTATATGATGAAATCTTTTCCTTTTTGATTGTTGAAAGCTGTTTATTTGCTCTATCTGGCATCCTGTTATCTACAAAGTAAACACCACCCCCTGTTATTCTCTCTCACTGTGCTCTGCTTGTTTCCTTATTCTTTCACAATTTATAATTACAGTAGATTCCTCCATACCTAACACAACTAGATCGGTATAGTGGGGCAGTTAGTTTTAAAAAGTCACTTGATGTGAAGAATATTGTTAATAGCCTACTTACCCCAGGTGTTTTAACTTAAGGTGTATGAATATATTATCTCAGTGTTTTAAATGTGTTGCCAAGGCATGTTGGTTCACTGATGGGAGTTTTGCTTTTTTTTTTCTTACATAACCTATACCTGTAATATTTTGCCTACAGTAACAGATACAACTGACATAAGCAGGTTTGAAAAGAGACATAATTCGCACTTGGTAAGCACACAGCCCCGTGAGAGGGAAGTAGATGAGCATGGGCGCACCAGAGAGTGGCCGTGGGTGTTCAGTGTGCTGTGGACGTCTGTCAGTATCTGATAAAGGGAAAGAGAAACACTGGTTTCTCTGGTGAGTCCATTATGGAGACCTGGTTAAAGGAGATCCCATTGTAATACTATTATTCTAATTTACTTAGATTCTGAAATGTTTTCTTGAGTATGTGAGAAAAAGGGTGGAGTCATGCTTGGTATGCAGGGAGAGCTGATGGGTCTTTTGCCAGCTCTGAGCATCATCTGTTACATGTCTTGTCAGAGAGATGGTTGAGAACTGCTTTTCTGAAACCCAGGTCTGATTGTGTTGTCCCCAGCTTCAACACCCTCAGTGCCTGTTGCTTGCATAATGGCACCCTCAATGTATAAGACCCCCACCACATCTGGGATAAGGGCCTAACATATAAGATCTGCTGTGATATTGTTTACGTCTCTAGTTATTCCCATCTTCATGCCAAACTGTTTAGTAACTCCATTCCTCTGTTGTTGCTGTTATCTGTCTGAAACATTCTTTTTGTACAATGTATTTCATTGTCTGTCTGATACAGTCTTCCTGCCTTTTTCATTGTATTAACTCCTATTTACTCATCCTTTTATTCTCAGTGAAGCTACTTTTCAGAAAGCCTTCTCTGAAGGCTTCTTTCCCACCCTCAGGTTTCATTCTGGGTTAGGGGCCCATCCTTTGTGCACCAACATAGTATATACCTCTGTCCCAGTGCTCACTGTACCGTGTGATAATAGTCTGCACAGTGCCTTTATATTTTACTAGACAGTGAACCGCTTAAAGGCAGATACTACATTTTTGTTATCTCTCCATCCTTAGTGTTTTAACACAGTGCCCCAATACAGGGAAGGTACTGATTAATTGTTAAATGAATGAATTAAATTTAAAGGACTGCTTCCCTTGTAATCTACATTTTCCTAAGTGGCAACTCTAGTCTTATCATTGCCCTAAGAAAAATCTCGAATTTTTCATCTCTCTCTCTGACCCCGCTTCCAATCTATGAGTAAATCCTGTCGCCTCTTTCTTCATATGGTATCCAGTTCAGCCACTTGTCTCCACTATGACCTTAGTCCACACCACAATAAACTATTGACTAGATTATCTTCAGAGCCTCCTAATTGATGTCCTGCTGACTCTTTCATCCCCTTCAGTCTGTATTCCACACAACAGCCAACGTGACTGTGTTAAAACATAAGCAAGAGCATATTATTTCTCTGTTCAAAGCCTTCCAGTTGCTTCCCGTCTTGCTCAGAGTAAAAGCCAGAGTCCTTACCTTGTCCTATAAAGCGCTGTATGACCTGGCCCTCCTAGTGTTCTCTTCACTCACGCCACTGCAGCCACACTGGCCTCTTCTCCCTGAACACTCCTGGTATGCTTCTGCTTCGGGGCCATGTACCTGCTGTTTCCTCTGCCTAGTAACTCCCCGGTTCACTCCCTCACCTCCTCTAACGTCTTTCCCCTAAATGGCCATAATTTCTGAAATAGACATCCCAATAATGTACTTAAATTTCCTCCTTAAGCCCTGCCTGGCGTGGCTCAGTTGGTTGGGCATCATCCCACAAAGTGAAAGGTCACCCATTCGATTCCTGGTCAGGATGCATGCCTGGATTGCAGGTTCATTCCCAGTCAGGACATGTATGAGAGGCAACTGATTGAGGTTTCTTTGTCACATCGATGTTTCTCTCCCTCCCTTTAGCTCTCCCTTTCCCTCTCTTTAAAAGTAAATAAGTAAAATCTTTAAAAAATTTTTTTCTCTCTAAGCCTGTCTTCTTAACATTCTACATATTTTACTTATTTGTCTTGTCTTATTACACCATTAGAATGTAAGTCTCATGAGAACAGGGATTTTATTTTTACTAACTGCTGTATTGTCAGCACCTAGAGCAGGGTTGATCACATACTAGACATACAATATATATTTGATAAGCAGACCATGAACAGAGGACTCGTGGGAAGGGACTGACTGTACTTGATCTATGTTACCTAAAGGATTTGGGCCAGGATCACAATACACACAAAGTCATTTCAGAATTGCTAATTCATACCTCAGGTAAAGGTAATTTACTAGCTAATTTCATATATGTTTCCAATTGTTTAAGAAGATAGGTTTAATATCAATAAAAATAAAGTTTCTAACAGCTCTTATAAAAATAGATTATTGGGGTGAGAGTGAATTTCTGTCTTTTGAAACTTTCAAAAATAAAGTGAATAAACCACTTGGTGATTGAATTAGAACAGTGGTTCTCAATAGAGGCTGATTTGACCCACAGGGAACATTTGACAAATCTCTGGAGACACTTTTGGTTGTCACAACTGGGAGGCACTACGGACACCTAGTGGGCAGAGGGCAAGGGTACTGCTAACCATCCTACACAATAGCACTAGCCCCCACATACACCCCCAAATAAAGAATTGTCTAGACCAGAATGTCAGTAGTGTCACAGTTGAGACCCTTGGTCAAATGAATTTCTGAAAGTAGGAATTTCCTTAGAATTTACTTTTATGAGTTTTAAACTTCTTATAACATTTTTGTATCTTAATACCTATGCCTTCTTACAATAATAGAATAGCTTTTCCTTCCTGCTGTGAGCCCTATCATTGTATTATAGTCACTGTAGAAATGAGTTTAATTATTTCCAAGGAAAACTAGGAACAGTACAGGGGTGGGCAAAAGTAGGTTTGCAGTTGTAAGTGCACGAAACAGTGTTTATTCTTATATTATTATAATTATAACTTGCATGTCTTTTTCCGTGCAAACAACTGTAAACTTACTTTTGCCAACCCCTGTGTTTTCAAATTCTACTTGAAACTTAGAAATTTATTTTATTTATTTATTTTCACAGAAGTAAACCCATATGGCTTGATATCCTGGGGAAGAATTTGGGAAAAGAACCTTTCAGATAACTTAAATGAAGAAAATAACCATTTTTATGAAATTGGGATTTTTACAAGTAACTTGTTGAATGACAGTGATGTTGTCATTGTTGTGACAGTTCATATTCATTTCCTGTCCTCCAGTGTTAATTCTGGTAAGGCAGATTTGTTCCTTTTTGTATCTAGTTGCATTCTTTTGTAGGGAGGCAGATGGTTAGATTTGTGGCCTTCATCTGCCATTCTCTTACATCAGTGGTTATTGTGTGCATTTCCCAGAAGCACACAGCCCGTTAACATACTTCATTTTTGTTTTCTCTCCTTACCAAGGAAGACTCGCTGCTATTAAAACTATTTGTTTTGAAGATTTCAGAAGTAAATAGCGGTGTTCCAATTATTCCTTGAATCAGTGAATAATTTTAGTGAGTGGGTTCAGTTACTGTTCTTCATCTCTTAATTTTGGTTCTGTTTTCCCAGAAATGATTTTTTTCCAAAAAAAATATATACAATCATTCAAATTGAAAGGAAATCAATCTCCTGTCATTAAGCAGGTAAAGTATTAGTATTCCCATCTTAGAGCTAAGTAATAGCCACATCTTAGAATTAGAAAAATAATTTTCTGCATAACCTCATAAATAAGCAAGTAACATTCTTTTTATTTTATTATTTTTAAATATTTTTTATTTTAATTGTTGTTGCAGTACAATTTTCTATCTTTTACTCCCATCCCAACTCAAGTAACATTCTTTATCCTTCAGCCTTATCATTCAGTTAGTAAGAGTTGGGATCACTCATCATGACCATTTATAGTTGTTTTTCGAAAAAGAAATGCTGTCCTTTGCTTGATAACAAAGGTTGTAAGTTTCTAGTGAAGTTTTGGATCCTCAAGTATTTTGAGTGTCTTTTCCCAGAACTCATAAAGTTACAGTGTTTAAAAAATCTGTATCTATTTTGGCTTAGATGACGAACATAGTACTTGAACTTCTCAGATAAAAAGCTTTGAAATACAAAATGTTCTTACAAGGACTCTCTATTCTCTTTAAATGATGTAGTGCATATTTGTACTTGAGATTGTGCATAGTATCCTCTCATTCTTTCAACTCAGTCAATAAAGGGGATATAGAAGCAGAATTATATATAATGGTGAAATCTTAATCTTGGCTGCACTACCTGACATGTTTTCTGTGTACCTACTTCTTGAATAGAACATGAAGGAAATTTTGATTTCTAAAGAATTTATTTACCGGGCAACCTATTTCATTTGTTTAGAAAGGTATGCACCCTGTCTCTGTCTACAGTATCCGTTGATGCTTGTGATCTCTGGCTCTGAGCTCTCCTGTCGTCGTGGGGGTTTTTTTGTTGTTGTTGTTTTTTGTTTTTTAAAGGTAGTCTACTCAGTAACACTTTTTTTTTTTTAAGATTTTATTTATTTATTTTTTAAAGAGGGAAGGGAGGGAGAAAGAGAGAGAGAGGGAGAAACAGCAATGTGCGGTTGCTGGGGGACATGGCCTGCAACCTAGGCATGTGCCCTGACTGGGAACCGAACCTGCGATGCCTGGTTCACAGCCCGCGCTCAATCCGCTGAGCTACACCAGCCAGGGCTCAGTAACACTTTTTAGTCTGTTTTTTCTGGCTGTTGATTTTTCTGTTAAGTGTGCCTTGCACTGAATAGGAATGCACTACAAAGTCTGGGCAAATGGGCATGTATTGATATTCTGCCTTGGCTTCTTGGGCACTAGTGCTTTTTAAAAATGAGACCAGCAAGAATCTCTCAGTAAGGCTTACTCAGATTATGATCAATGCCTCAAGTGACAATGTATGAATATATTGAGTCATAGCTAAAGATGACTCCTTGGTGTTATGTGACTATAAAAATATGACAGGCACACTCATAAAATTACTTAATAATGTCTTTTATTTTGAGAAATGTATTCTCATAATCCTCCTAAGAGAGAGGTAGCAAAACATTTTACTTTTGCAACTGTATGCAACAAACGAAAACAATTTTAATCTCTTGGCTGTTGCACAAGCTTGTTCTTGGTTAGGCTGTGTTTTTTGTATGGTGTATTTTGAGATTCCTTAAATCAAAACATTCTTTCACATGTTATGTTTCAATGACTTTTAGTAAAAGAGATTTCTCTCCCTTAGGACTGCATCTCTTGGTTCTTCACAGCGCGGTTAGCACCAGATAGCTCCATGTATGGTTGTTGACTGAGTTTGTTCATTGGCTCATATGTTCAGTATTTATTTAACAAATATTTATAAAGTATATACTATGTGTCAGGTACTTTGTTACAACCATTTCTGGTTTGTTTGTTTTAATCATTTCAGGACTGATGAGGAATGTATTAGTATCTCAAGATGGTGTTAAATTGGGAACATGTGTTTTCAAAAAAGAAGCACCTGGCTCATTTTGTTCCACTCTGAGGCAGCCTTGGGGGGGCCAAGATCCCCATCCTTAAGCTTGTAAGGATCATGATGCTTGCAAAGCTGTTTCAGGTGTTTTGTGACAGTTCATAACTACTGCTTGCTGCCTGCCTGTCCTAATTCCTTAAGTGATGAGGAACTTTTTTACAATCCTCTAGTCTGGTTCCTGTTGAAGCACTTTCGATTGTCACCACTTTCTCCTACTTGTGACCCGTTATACCACGCCCATGCTCACTTAAAATCACGTGAGCCACTTACAGGATAGTTGTGAATTGTATGTTTTATCTGATGTTGTCATGGACTTAGCATGTGATCAGTAAGCCACATCTCTTAAAGGTGTTTTTGAAAAATTGTATTTAAAACTTTATCAGAATTGCTACTTTGGATGCTATGTAATAGATTGCCTCCTGTTATACAAATGAGGAAACTTGCTGCTCTTCTCATGTGGAAAGATATTATCGCTAGGCATTCTCCTCTCAGCAAGGCTTCTGAGTTGCTTCTAACAGTAGTGGCTTGTGTTGCTCCCTGGCCCAGAGACACCTTGCCTTAGGCCTCCTAGTAGGTCGGGGCAGAAGTACAAATGGAACATGGGAATGCAGCTTTTATGTAAGACAACAAAGCGTACAAGGTTAGATTTTGCTTTTCTTTGTCTCTCCCTCCTCCTTTCGAAGGGGTGGTGAACGTGCTGCTGACCACGCCACTCTGGGTGGTGAACACCAGGCTGAAGCTACAAGGGGCAAAATTTAGGAATGAAGACATTGTACCAACCAACTATAAAGGTATTATTGGTAAGTGTTTCTTGGTGAGTTTCTGTTTAAGGGTTTTCTTTATTCTTTGTATCTGGAATTTATTGGTAAGATAATGCTATATAAAGATAACCTCAAATCTCATAGTAAGCATTTCTTTAGCGCAAGTGTCTGTGGATTGATAGGGATTTGGCTCATCTAGGCCGTTCTCAGCCTGGGAGTCTCGGCTCCGTGTGTCTCGTCGTCTTTCTGGGACCAGCTTGAGCATATTCTTTTCTTGTTGATGGCGATGCACAAGAGGACACACCCAATCGTGCAAGCATATTTCAAGCCCCTGTTTGCAACTTGTCTGATAACATCCTCTTGTCCAAAGCATAGCACATGGCTAAGCCCAAAGACAAGGGGTAGAGAAGTAACTGCTGCCAGGAGTGTGGGTGGGAAGGGTAATATAGCTGAAGAACAATATACTATACTTTTTTTCTAGTGTCGTCTTTGGATAAAGAAACCAGATTAATGTCTGGTATCTATGAGCTTCTGCTTTTTAATAGTATCACACTGTCAGCTTCTTCTTTCCCGTGTTTATGATGAGAACAGTGATTTTCTTATAAGCCAGTCTGATAAAACAGACTCCAAGTAACTATTGTACTTTTTGTTTCACTGGCCTTTGTTGTGAAACACATGGGCTATCCGTTCACAAATTTCTGTAATACAGAGTTCCCAGTGGCTCTTATAATTACTTAGGAAAATGACATTCTGACCCCAGATTTTCGGAAGGAATTCCCTATGATTGAAGTTGTCTCTCAATAACTTAGTGACTGTCAGTGTCTGATAATTATCAAAAAGTAGTTAACTGATGAACTTGCCCCTAAAATATCATTACAAGATAGGACCATGTGGTTTCTGGATACATTTGAACAGAATTCACCTTGTCTTCTCTAGTTAAGGGACTGTCATCACATATCCTTGATTTCTTGCTTAGATGCTTTTCACCAGATCATTCGAGATGAAGGAATCTTGTCTTTATGGAATGGCACGTTTCCCTCCTTGCTGTTGGTTTTCAATCCTGCCATCCAGTTCATGTTCTATGAAGGCTTAAAACGGCAGCTTTTAAAGAAACGAACAAAGGTAATCCCTGGTTTTTTTAAATGTTTTTATTAAAAGATTTTATTTATTTATTTTTAGAGAGAAGTGAAGGGAGGGACAAAGAGAGGGAGAGAAACATTGTCATGTGAGAGAGAAACAGTCATCTCTCACACGCCCCCAACTGGGGACCTGGCCTGCCACACAGGCATGTGCCCTGACTGGGAATCGAACCAGCAACCTTTCGGTTTGCACGCCAGTGTTCAGTCCACTGAGCCACACCAGCCAGGGTGAAGGTAGTCCCTGATTTTGAAAGCAGCAAATAATAATCTCTTGTTCTTGTTGTTTGGAATGACATGGTTTGTCTTTCTTTGCTTTCCAGCTTTCTTCTTTGGATGTTTTCATCATTGGTGCAGTAGCCAAAGCAATTGCCACCACAGTCACCTATCCCTTGCAGACGGTACAGTCAATTCTGAGGGTGAGTGGTGGGGGTTTTTCCTGCATTTAGTCAAATGACATTCTAAAATTCGTGGTTTCTCTATTTAAAGCAATGTTAATATTAATAAAGCAATAGAGTAGTCAGTTGGTAGGCTAGAGCATTCCTCATTCATTTTTTTTGTTTATATTATATTCTGCTAACCAGGCTGGCTGTCAGTTGGTTTCCTGTTTGGTTTGGAAGGAAGTTTACATTTGCGGTTTTTAGTGTCTCAGAAAACCCAATTTGTGGCAAATGGTTCTTAAAAGACTCAGGAAAATATAAGTTTGCTCCCTTCTCATTCAGGTTGATTTCCTTGGTACCCCAGGGCAGATTATCCTTTACAAAACCTGAGGTTGATTCCCTTAGTTTATTCAAGAGCAATTAATGATTTTGCTTTGCTTTTTTGGAACACTTTTAGATTTCTGGATTACTTATTAAGTTATTTATTGATATGTTTATTATTAAGTGCCCACTCTGTGTGAAAAGCTAGGTACACATAATAAATAAAATACTCATAATCCCTGCCTTTATGGAGGTAATTGAGGAGAGAATTAATGGGTAAATAAGCAAAATAAATAGGTAATTACAAATTGAGACGAGAGCTACAAAGAAAGTAAGTAGCTTTCTGTGACTTAGTGGAAAAGTGCATGGTGGGGATCTTCTTAGATACCTAGGATGGTTGGGGATGGGCTCCTCAGAGGAGGCATATGTCAGTCAAGACTTAAAGGGAAGCCCTGGCTGAGTAGCTAAGTTGTTTAGAGCATCATCTAGATACACCAAGGTTGTGGGTTTGATCTCTAGTTGGGGCACATGCAAGATCAACCAATGAATGCATAAATTAGTGGAACAACAAATTTTTGTTTCTCTCTCTCTTTCTCTCCCTCCCCCTTCCTTTCTCTATCTCTAAAATTCAATAAATATTTTTTTAATTGAAGAAAAAGAATTACATGATGATAAAGACCCAGCTGTGCAAACAGCATTCTAGGTAGAGGGAACATGATATGCTAAGAGCTTGGTGAATCCTAGGTACCAAAAGGAGACCACTCTGGCTGGAGTGTGGCTCAGGATGAGGTTGGAAAAATAGCAGGGAAGGTCTAGAGTTTATCCTCAGTTTGTGGGAAGCGTTTTAAGGGTTTTACACTGGGGAGTGATATGATTTGATTTATTGGGTTGTCCAAAAAGTCTGTATGGTTTTTTCCATAAAATAAAAGACACATTTTTAATTTTCACAGGTAGGTTTATTGATTTGCATATTTGTGTGTCTCCTGTGTGGTAGAATGTCAGTTGTTCCCAATTAATGTCTTGATTTGATCTCTGTCAACTTCAACTGGTTTCCCCAGCTGGGAACCATCATTTAGTGAGAAATCTCTAGCACAAAACTGTGAAAACCATTTTTAACACATTCGATCAATCACGGCACCTTCTCCATACACTGCACAAATCTTTTTTTGCATTTCTGTTGTGTTTTTATCTTTATTGAAATAATAAAGCATAATATGCTGGAAAAAGGAAAAGACAGAAAACTGTACTTGAACAACAGTTAAAAATAAATAAATATGCTGAGAAAGTTGCATATTTTCTTCCATCTTCAATATTAAAATGTCTACACAAAAATTTACCGATTTTGATGTTTTTTAAATGCACACTGATATGACAGCTGTCACAATATAGTAACAAAATTGTTTCAAATGAAGTTAAAGACAACTAAGCCTCTATTAGAGCTATCTTATGGAAAAAAACAAATGAGCTTTTTGGGCAACTCAATACAATTCTAGAAGATTAGTGTGGCTATGATGATGTATTGGTCAGAGGCTAAGGGAAAGGGGGGCCAATCAGGTAGGAGACTATTTCAGTAACACAGGTGAGAGATGATGGTGGCCTGGACTAAAGCTGTGGCAGTGGAGAGCAGAGATGAGACAGGGAAAGAGTCATGATCTGTTTTGGAGAAAAAAATTGAAAGGACTTATTGAATAAAATGGGGGTAGCAGTGAGAGTATTTCATTTCAAAAAATTATTACTTTCTGTTAAAAGTATTTTCACTAATGTACTATTTAAAAATCGGTACTTATGCCCTGGCTGGCATGGCTCAGTGGATTGAGTGCTAGCCTGAGAACCAAAAGATCCCCAGTTCAATTCTGTCAGGGCACATGCCTGGGTTGCAAGCCAGGTCCTCAGCTGGGGGCACACAAGAGGCAGCCTATTGATGTACCTCTTGTACGTCAATGTTTCTCTCCCTCTCTTTCCCTTCTCTCCCTGTTCCTTCCCCTCTCCCTAAAAATAAATAAATAAAATCTTAAAAAAAAAAAATAAAAACTAGTACTTAATATAAGGGAATTCAGTAGCTTTCAAATAATTATTTTGACACTTCTGTAATGTAAATATATAGTGTGAACAGCTTAGACTGTAATGGTTCTAATTAATTAGTATAATATTTATCAGAACTTCTCAAAAGCCTGGAAGTTAAGCCATGCCAGCAATGTCCATAGATCTTTGTGAGCATCTTTCTTTTTCTTTTGAGGTAGAATTTTCCTCATAACTTTCTGTAAAGTGAAAATTCTCATGCGTACTTCACTGAAACATATTTCTTATTTTCATTTATGTCATTAAAATAGTTCATTTATTTTGGTGAAAAATAGAGGATTAATGAAATCTACATACCTGTTGGATATTTTTATTGGTGTATGGTGTAAGATACCACTTCCAACGGAATTTCCTCTGCAAGTAGAAATCGAGGTAAAGAAATCAGTACTGAGTAGTCTTTCTTTCTTCTCCTTCCCCAGTTCGGACGTCACAGACTCAACCCAGAAAACAGAACATTGGGGAGTCTTCGCAATGTTCTCTATCTTCTTCACCAGCGAGTAAGGTGGGCTTTGTAGGTGTTTCATGTTCTGTCCTCTTTCAACGGCCCCCTCTCTCAGGGCCGGTTGGCGCTGTCTCACTTGCGTCCCTGCCTTGACAGGCGCAGCCTGGAAACCTCTCCCTTGGACGCTGCGCTCAGACATTTCTCATTTTAGGGGCCTGGTGCAGTATGACAGCACTTGTTAATAGTAGCTTTATGCGTAAGTCAGCAACTGGAAACATCTCAAGTGTTCATCATCAGGTATAATGGAATACTACTTAGAAATAAAAAAAGAAAAAATTATTGATTCATGCAACAACACGGATGAATCTCAAAATAATGATGCCAAGTGAAGGTCAGTCATAAAAGAATTCATACTGCATGATTCTGCTTACCATATTTGCCGTATATAATGCACACCACATTTTTATGCACATTTATATGTGGGATTATTATATATATATATATATATATATATGGGGTCCTTATTTTTTCCTCAAAATTTTGGGCAAAAGAGTTCATGTTATACCGGGCAAAATACGGGTATATAAAACTGAGAAAATGCAAATATCTGTAGTGACAGAAAGCACATCAGTGTTCACCTGGGGCCGAGAGAGGAGAGGGGGAAATGGTCACAGGGGGATGTGAGGCTGTTCTGGAGGGGGACGGAGGTAGTCACTGTCCCGAATTTGGTGGTGATTTTGTGAGGGTGTACCTCAGTCAAAACTCACCAGATTGAAATCATATAAACTTCAATAAAGCTGTAAATACCTGTATATTTAGGCTTTTTCTCTCTTTCCTCTCTCTTTTCCAAGAGGCAGTCACTGTTGACAGTTGAGTATATAAGATATATACTAGGGACAACCCCCCCAAAAAAAACAATTTATTTTTTAAAAATTGTGTATTTATTCTTACATGTTTAAACTTCCGTCACCTTCAAAATATTCCTCACTTGATGCAATACGCCTCTCGATGTTTTTTCCACTGCTCAAAACAGTCTTTAAACTCACTGATTTTGATGGCTGTTAGTGCTTCTGCCGTTTTTTTGTTTCACCTCCTCCACATTGGCAAAACACTTTCCTTTAAGAACTTTTTTCGTCTAGGGAAACAAAAAAAAGTTGCTCAGGGTGAGATAGGGTGAATAGGGAGGGTGGGGCACAGGGGCCATGCCAGGGTTTTTTTGGTCAAAAGCTGCTGAATATTGTTGTGGGCAGGTGCACTCATAAATCACTCATCATGAAATGGGCAAACACACTGAAAGAGTCTTAAAAAGAAAAATTCACTGAAGTCAAATGTGGCCTCTCACAACGTCAGCTGGTACACTGATACAGATGGGTTCCTAGAACACTCAACTAGTGGGGGAAGCCTGTATTATGAGGGGCCTGCCCTCCAGAAGATAATTCCAATGTTTTGGTGGGTCCCCCTTTGTATTTCCAGAAAATTATATAAAATCTATATCTTGGGTATTCATTTTTATGTAAATGGGATCCTATGGTAATACTGTTTTGCAACTTGCCTTTATATAAACTTAGTATCACAAACAACCCTTCATATCAGTATCCATAAATTATCTTATTTTTTTAAGTATCTAAGTTTTTATAGTGATTACTTAGTTTTCTGTTACATAATATACCATAATTTATTGACCAGTACACTTATTGATGGATAGGTTTTTTTTCCAGGTTTTTACCTTTAGAAACATTGCTGAACGAACTGCTAATAAATTTAGCTTTTTACACCTGAGTGATTGTAATTATAGAGAAAATTCCTTGAAGTGGAATTACCTGGTTAAAGAGTTTGACCAGCCCTGGCTGGTGTAGCTCAATGGATTGACTGCGGGCTGTGAACCAAAAGGGTCACTGGTTCAGTTCCCATTCAGGGCACATGCCTGGGTTGCGGGCCAGGTCCCCAGTGGGGGGCATGTGAAAGGCAACCACACATTGTTTCTCTGCCTCTTTTTCTCCCACCCTTCCTCTCTTTCTAAAAATAAATAAAATCTTTTTTTTAAGAGTTTGAACATACCAAATTTTGATAAACATAGCCAAATTTATCTTAAAAAGTGATACCAATTTCCATCTTTACCAGGATTGTGGAAGTTAAGAACAATGTAGTTAACAAGAACTTCAAGAAGGTAGTGTTAACTAGAAATATGTAGCATTATACAGTTTTTAAATCTAGTATGTTTTTACATCTTTTGTCTTGTTTGGTTCTCCCTCGGCCTTTTATGTGTGGAAGGGATCTATATTTCCATTGTTGCAGATTAGGAAACAAGGTTGGAGAAAGAAAGTGACTTGCCCAGCACCAGAGAAATGGAAGCAGAGAAAGATATTCAGCCTCAGAGGCTCAGTATGCACTCAAGAACTGTTGCATGAATGAAGAGCATTCCATCTACAATGATGGAAATACCTTTGCTGTCCAGTAGGGTTGCCACTACCCACATGCGGCTATTAAGCACTTGAAATATGGAAAGTACACCTGAGAAACTGAATTTTTTTAATTTAATTTTTTAAAAGATTTTATTCATTTATTTTTTTAGACAGGGGAAGGGAGGGAGAAAGAGAGGGAAAGAAACATCCATGTGTGACTGCCTCTCATGCGCCTCACATTGGGGAACATGGCCTGTAACTCAGGCATGTGCCCTGACCAGAAATCGAACCAGCACCCTTTGATTCGAAGGCTGGCACAACTTCAGTCCCACGAGACGTCAGATACCAATTGCAAGTCACAGGTCCCTGGATTATCCATAAACTTCTGTTTCACTTGGCCACATACCGGAGGTTCCCAAGACCCTTTCCGCTTGAGATTTGATTCTTTGCTAGATTGTGTCACAGATCTCAAGGAAACGTGTGTTTATTAAAGTACATGATAATACAGATGAACAGCCAAATGAAGAGGTACATAGGATGAGGCCTGGGAGGGTACTGAGCACAGGAGAGCACAGGAGCTTCTGTGCCCTTGGAGTTGGGTGCATTATCCTTCTGGTGCACGGATGTGTTCACCTACCTGGGAGCTCTTCAAACACTATACTGTTGGGCTTCAGGGAGGCTTCATCACGTGGGCAGATCTGTCAACTCCCTGTCTGGCTCTGTCCTCTCTGGAGGATGGGGGTGGGGCTGAAAATTCCAAGCATCTAATCATGGCTTGGTCTTTCTGATGACCACCTCCCACCATCGAGGAGCCCACCCAGGGGTCACCTCATTACAATAAAAGACACTGCAGTTACCCAGGATATTCCAAGGGATTTAGGAACTCTGTAAGGAACTGTGGTCACAGACCAACTATTAGAACAAGAGGTGCTCCCAGTGTTCTTATTGCTCAAGTAATTACAAGGGTTTGGGGAGCTCTGTGCCAGGAACCAGAAACAGAGACCAATATATATCTTTTCTGTTTACCACAGCAGACCTCATGTTGAGAAACACTTGGAGCAGACTCTTGAGGGCAACATAATTCATGTTAATTAGTGAACTAGAAATATATGGGTCAAGGCTTTTCATTCCTATTTATCACATGATTTGTCCCAAATAATAGGTTTTCACACATAGCAGATACATTAAATACAGAACAGCTTGTGCATGGAGCACTTAATTAGCTGTACTATCTGTGTTCATGCTGTGTATAGCCCTAGAGGTGCTGATGAGCTGGCATATGAGACCAGTTCGCTCTCGACAAATAGCTGTGGAGAAATCATTTACTCCGAACTCCTGGTTCCAAGCATTCTTCTCTGTGGTTGGAGGATTGGTACTAAAGGGATGATCTCCACCTGAGAACTTATTAGAAATGCAAATTCTTGAGTCCCATCCCAGGCTTAGTAAATCAGAAACTCTGGGGATGTGACCCAATAATCTGTGGCTTAACAAGCCTTTCAGGTGATTCTGATGTATGTTAAATTTGAGAACCACTGGGTTAGAAGATCAAATGTATGGGAAGACTGAAAATGGGGTAGCTTTCATTTCTGTCACTTTGCTTAGTTCTGTTGAGGCTAAAGCAATCCAAACCAGTTTGCAGCTTTCTGACCATTTAAGGACTGTTATGTTGAAATAACTGAGTTGGGAAAGTGTTAAAGATCTAAAAGTTCTTAGATCTCAGATCTTGTCATTAAGATGGTTTTATGATCTGCATCCTATCTGGGATAGTGTCAGCATTCCACTAATTAATGGTGATTATAAAGACAAAAGATTGGTGGCTCATTAATCAGTCTTCAAATACCTTTAAAGATAATAAGTACTTTGACAACAGAAGTCTGTTAACATCTAAAACTTCCATTGTTTGTTTTGATTCTGAAGGATAAATCTTTATGAAGTAGCTGTCAAAGTGGCCTTTTTCTCTTTTTTTTAAGATTTTATTTATTTATTTTTAGAGAGAGGAAGAGTGGGGAGTGGGAAAGAAACATCAGTGAGCAGGGGGGCGGGGGAACCCACCAATTGCCTCTTGTGTGCCCCCAACTGGGGACCCAGCCCGAAACCCAGGCATGTGCCCTGATGGCGATTGAACAGCAACCCTTTTGGTTCACAGCCCGAGCTTAACCCACTGAGCCACACCAGCTAGAGCAGTTTGACCTGTTTCTTTGGTGCAGGATTTGACTTTTATAAAGAAAGCCTTTAATTTTTTCAAACTTCTTTCCTTTTAGGAGGTTTGGAATAATGGGACTCTACAAAGGCCTTGAAGCCAAACTGCTGCAGACAGTCCTCACTGCTGCCCTCATGTTCCTTGTGTACGAGAAGCTGACGGCTGCCACCTTCACGGTTATGGGGCTGAGGAGTGCGCACAAGCACTGAGACACCTCCCCCACAGGGTGAGGAAAGGCGCTCAAGATGGGGTTTCCTTCTGTGAGAAGAGAAGTGATTTCTTTTTTTGCTCTTGCTCTTTCCACCGTGAATGTTTACCCTCATTGGCTTCAAAAGCATTTAAGGGTAACATGGAGTATAGCCAGCTGAACCTGTTCACCAACTTAATTTTTATGATGGTTGGTTGAATTCTCTGGGGGAGGTCGGACTAATGGTCATATGAAGAGAAAGCATTATTGACAACCTAAAAATGTAAGTGCAGAGGGGTAGTTTTCCACAAGGAGAAAGGACTGTTGCTGTCACGTGTAATCTTTTTCCCGTTAAAAATGTTTCTTAACTTTACCAGCTGTTCTCTTTCCTTGAACCCTTCCCCAGGTTCTAGGACAAATTTAATACTATGAAATTCTCCTCATATACTTTTTATGTCTTAATCTTGGTATTTTCCTCACTAAAAATAATATTATGACTGTACCATGAGAGCATGGTTTTATTTTTGTTGGGCTTTTTCCCCCTGCTTAAAGAAAGGTGTCTTCTTTAGTATATGAGCTATTTATTTGGGGAGAGAAATGAAAATAATTAATCCCACATGATTCTCTTATAAGCTCTTTGTAAATATTACTTATTCATTAGTATATGCGATTTTCAAATATTTATTTTGATTCAATTCTTTTATAACAAAAGGCTTGAAGTTTTATGTTCAGCCATATAAGCCTTAATAAATTGTCAGCACCAAGGACATGCCCTTTATTAAGCTATTACATTGGGTTTTCAACTAGCTGGTAAAAATCACAAAAAAAGGGGAAGGAAGCAAATATCTTGTTTAGGCTCTGGAATATTATCTCCCTTTGCAAAATCTTGGAGGAAGCTGTATTTTTTTGTTTGTTTGTTTTTTTATTTTTGTCAGTGAACATCTGATTAAGGTTATTTCTATTTGGAAACATTTCTTAGAGTCCTGCTACTCAAGAGTGTGGTGCATCAAGCAGTAGCATAGACATCACCTGAGAGTTGGTTGGACATGCAGTCCCAGACCTTTTGAATTATACTCTGCATTTTAATAAGATCTACAGGTGATAAGAGTTTGAGCACCAGCCTGCGAACCAAAGGGTCGCTGGTTTGATTCCCAGTCAGGGCACATGCCTGGTTTGCAAGCCAAATCATGCCCCCAGTAGGGGGCAGGCAAGAAGCAACCACACATTGATGTTTCTCTCCCTCCTTCTCTTCCCCCCTCTCTAAAAATAAATAAATAAAATCTTTAAAAATAAAATAAAGTTTGAGAGACCTTAGTGCACCTTACCCAACAGAAAATAGAATTGTTTTCAATTATAGAAACCAAGACAAAGATTTTTCTCAAAGGAAAGATGGACTAATGTATTAAAGCAACCTCTGAAAAAACCTAGAGTCCCATGTCATCATTTACTTTTCCTTACAGCACAGGTGATAGGACTTGTAATGTGTAGCTAGGAGTGAATTTAGACATCTGAAGCCACTCAAGAAGCAAACTCTTGACATTAGTAGAACAGCTTTTTGGGCTCCTATGAATTGTGTTTTGTCCCTATAACAAAATGACAGGGTTTTTATTTATAAATACAATGCAGTCAGAGCCAGAGAGCAATGATAACATGTCTGTGGCCTCTGGTACTTAGTTCTGTTGGAGAGTAGAAGTTTCTTTCTTTTATTTTCTCTATGGCCACTGTGATAATTTCAAAATATGTGATTATCAAACTGGTGTTAATTGAAAGATCACTGTTTTGTTCCAGAAAACAAGAGTTAGAAAGAGCTAATAATCTGGGGACCAGACTGAATACTGGTTCCCTATTGAAGACAGGATGGTAGGCAGAATTAGCCCATTACTGCTTTTGTTTTACTTTAGGTTTTGTGAGTGTCTATGGTGGGGCTTGGGTGGGAAGCACAAAGCTGATCGATTTTTACACAGGAGAAGAATGATCATAAAGGCGCCGTGAGTACTTTTGTTCTTGTTTTAATTACACAGTTAGCTTTGGGACTTGAATTTTAAGCTCAGGGTATTGTGGACTGGTATGTTAAAATAATTTCCAAGTCAAATTATATAATATTAAGTGTTTATGATGTGAAAATGTATTTGATACTTTGTTCTGATTTTGTGAGGGAACAATTTAATATTGAGGTTTTGTGTTCCCTGTGGAAGCTAATAGTCTTACTAATTGAAACTAGATAATGACTCACCCAGTTTTATAGCCTTTGATTAATAAGTTATTTGAGAAAACTAAAGGGTTGGGAAATTGAAATTTTTCTTTTTGATTCCTTATACAGTTCCTCTAGAATGTGAGGATTAAGACCCTTAGAGATTATATTAGTGTCGCTGCAGTAGAAAATTTAATTTCTGTAAGTATTTGATCTGTGTTTTGAAGTGGACACTAATATTTTAACCCATGTCAATTTTACAGTGATGTTTGAAACACAGAAACAGGATTTACCATAAGAGCATAAGCAGTGGGAGTTAAAATCTTTGGGTTTTATTCCCAGCTCTGCCACTGACTAGCAAATTATATCATCTCCTTGTGCTTCGGCTTTTGATAAGTGGAGATAATAATACTACCCACTTCAGAGGATGTTTGAGAGCTAATGATGTCAGTTAAATCCCTTTATGATCATGGAAGAGGGAAGATCTGAGTGAAACTTGTGACAGTGTCTAGATTTATACAGCAATTTTCCTTTGTAAAAGCTTATACACATTTTCATTTGTAATCCCAATATCTCTGTGAAATAGGTAGGGACAAGCAACAATAACCCCATTTAATTAACAAGGAAATTGAGATAGAACCATCAAATGACTTGCCTGGTTGGAGCCAGGACTAGAGTGAGTTTCCTGCAGTGGAATGTAGTGATTAAAAGAATGGGTTCTGCTATTAGACCTAGGTTCTGCTCTGGACCCACTCCTTACCAGCTGTGGGAACAGAGCAATTACTGAACTTGTGTAAAACTCAGTTTCCTCAACTGTGAAATGGAGATCTTTTTTTTTTTTAACTTATTGATTTTTTTTTAAAGATTTTATTTATTTATTTTTAGAGAGGGAAGGGAGGGAGAGAGAGAGAGAAACATCAATGTGTGGTTGCTGGGAGACATGGCCTGCAACCTAGGCATGTGCCCTGACTGGGAATCGAACCTGCGATGCCTTGGTTCGCAGCCCGCGCTCAATCCACTGAGCTATACCAGCCAGGGCTGAAATGGAGATCTTGATGAAACTACCTCACAGTGTGATTATGAGGATTAAATAACATCATATACCCAAATTGTTTAGCACAGTGCTAGCCATATGAGAAGAACTAGATCAATAAGCAGCAACTGTTGTTACAATATTATGGATGAGGGATAGGGCTGTTTGGGTAGAAATGGTTCAATGGAACGCACTCTGCATTTTGAGCTGGACCTGAGATCAGATTTTCATTCTATCACTTAATAGCACCACAGCCACAGACAAGTCACTTCTTTACCTTTCTGAGTCTATGTCCTCATCTGTCCAATAGCAATGCTGTTATATATGTAAATCTTTATCCTCAGAACAGCCTTGTGAGGTAGTCATTTCTATCGAACATATGAGGATATATGTGTGTATCTGTGCATGTGGCACACAGTACGTGGCATATAGATTTAATAAATGCTGTTTTTCTTCATTGATATATAATTGATATATAATATATTAGTTTCAGGTATACAACATAATGATTCAACATATACATACTGTAGAGCGATCACCACAATAAGTCTAGTTTAAACACCTATCACTAAAATACCCGTCAGATAATAACGTTTGAACCGAGAAAATCAACTAGGTTTTACTTTGGGGCAGCATTTTCTCTTTTCATTTTTTTTAATTGTGAACATTTCTGATTGCCTTTTGGTGTATCTCCTCAAAAGAGAAGCCAGCCCTGGCCACCATGGCTCAGTTGGCTGAGTGTTGTTCCAGTCAGGATGCCTGCCTGAGTTGCAGGTTCAGTCCCTGGTTGGGGTATGTGTAGGGGGTGGGTTGCTACTCGTTGGTGTTTCTTTCTCTTTTCCCCTCCCCCTCTCTCCAGAATCAATGAGCATATCTTCAGGTAGGATTTTAAAAAAAAGAAGCCAAATTCAGTATTCATATTAAGTCCCTCAACATTGATCAGTTAATCAGTAAAATGCGACTGGTTCAATAGCAGAAAGTCATTGGCAGAGCTTGTGTCTCATCTTGGCTCTAGAAAACCTAAAGGACAGTGATTTCATGGAGTCAAATGCCAGATATCTAAGGAGAGCCCTTCCTCTGGGCATGTGAGTTACTTACTTGGCAGTGTTGTCACCAGAATACCAAATATATACGAAGACTCATTCGTAGGCTATTTACGTATGTAATAAATACAACTGATTGTAACTCTACAGGGTTTTTACCACCATAGAAATGAAAGGACTTTGGGTTAGGGCTGATCTTTGTGGGGCATACTGGTAGCCCCGGGTTAGGGCTGATCTTTGTGGGGCATACTGGTAGCCCCTGAAAAGTATGTTCATTGGGACATCATGGGCTGGGTGAGAGAAGAAAAGAAAGATTACAATTTAAAGACAAAATAAACAGGAAATTAGGTGAATATGAGGATCAGGGAGGGATGGACAAAGCACCAGTACCTTGTCCAATGTCACTGATGAGTCCTGCTAGGGCGCAGGACTTAAAGAAAACAAGCTCAAAAAACGTGTGGTAGATACGTGGACTGGTGCCCCGTGGAACCCAGCAGATGAGGTCCAATCTGTAATGACATAAAAAGGAAAGGAAAACTCCATGTGGAACTAATCATGAGAATGGGTAGTGGAACTTGCATGCATGGAGTGCCTACTAAACACCAGGCACAACTGATTCACAGACATCTTGATATTCTGTTAATAATTACCTGAGTTTCGTTCCCATAACAGAGGAGTTGGTTGAAGCTTAAAGAGTAACTTATCTATGGTCATATACCTAATGGGGGTCAGGATTTAAAATTTAGGCCGACTCCAAAATTTTCTTCATCCCTCAGATGTCCTTAAAAGTAAGCCTTCAAAGCCAGTGTGTAGGTTCCCATTTACAGCCTAGGGGGGCATATGATTGAAGATGTGTGATTCTTTCTGTAATGAATTATCTGTACCCCAATGTGGATGCCACAGGCTCAAGGGAAGCCTGTGGCCTCTGTATCCAAGGTGGCCCCTTGAATCCATGCTGTTTCTTGCCTCAGTGTCTTTTTTATGCTTTCTGGTATATTGGGACTCTCTTCCTGCTATTCCTGGTGAATTCCTGCCCTGTTGATAATAGGCGTCAACTTTTCCTGGAAACCTTTCTGGAACTTCGCTCCCTCCCACCCCCGCAATCCTAAAGACCTGTCCAGTCTTAAAATAGTTTGTGCCACGTCTATCATTGCACCTACTCCTCGTGTTTTGAATTGTAGTAGTCCCTCTGATATCTCTCTTCCCCTAGACGCCAGGTTCTTCCAGAGCAGTAAGTGAGTCAAGTGACAAGTGTCTCACTCCTTATAGACAGTTGTTGCATCAGTGTTTTTGGCTTAAGAGAGTGTTGGCCTTTCTCCAGTCAAATCGATCTGTTAATTAAGACTTTACATGTTTTTAGAATTCTTGAACTCTGGTGTTTTCTTGGTGATGATCAGTTTTTCACTTTTTTTTTTTAAGATTAATTCTCATTTATTTGAAGTATATTTTATTTTGGTGGTTATTTGGCTTTTTTAACCTTTAGAGATTTTTTTTTTTTTGCTTTAATTGGAGTCACTGAAATTATCTACCTCAGTCTATCTAATTCTTTGAATTGTACATCATTCTTGTTTTGCTTTAGTTTCTGGGGAACCCATTGGCAGAGGAGATGGGCAGCCAAATAGGTAATTCCCTATATGTGGGTGTTGTGTGGAGGACTACATAAAATTGCAAATTTTTATTCTAGGAATAATATTCTATTCTATTCCATTTATTCATTCATTCAAGAAATCATTTTTCAGTACCTACCACTATGCCAACTGCTGGGATTATCCAAAAGAATAATACTTAGTCTCTGCTCTCACATAGCTCAGTGTTCAGCATGGGAATGAGACAAAAAACAGTTTGGAATTCTATCACTGATGAATTCTGAGGAGAAATTTACTGTGAATGTTTAGGAGTTGCTTTGGGAGCATGGAGAGGCCGGCCCAACGCTGTTTGGTCTATGTGTTTGGAAAGCCACATTTGAATTAGGAACACACCAAGTAGTGTATAGAGGACCTTCTTGGCAGAGGAAATAAATAGCATTTGCAAAGAAGAAAGAGAATAATATTTTCTTATTTGTACATTGGTTTGAATTCTCTGAATAGAGCACTTGTTGGAATGGGGAGGGGCAGAGCATTGAGAGCTTGCCTGCATGCAGCAAGGGAGAAGAGGTGACCGGAACTACCGTCCTCCTTAGCAGTTGTCTGCGGTTAGGCTCAGATCTAAAGAGAGAAGCTACAGGGTGGGCAAAAGTAGGTTTATTGTTGTGAGTGCACGAAACAGTTCATTCTGTTATCTATTGATTATTGTATTATTTTCCATACAAACAACTGTAAACCTATTTTTGCCCCTCCCTGTATATTCCCTGTACTCTATTAACTTAAAATACAATTTTAAACATATTTTGACAATTAGACATGACATGAATCATTTAGTTCTACCTCTGAAGATTAGCCAGCAAGAGCAGTTTAGGTGAACTAATTGCTGTGACTGTGAGGGTCTGGACTTTAACCTTATTTAATCAGTGTGAAAATATTTACCTGGAAATAGTCCAGAGCCTAGTTAAGGCTAAAATCCTGAGTAGTTTATCATGCATTTGTTATCTATGTAAAAATTATAGCCCTGTCTGGTGTGGCTCAGTAGACTGAGCACCAGCCTGCGAACCGAGGGGTTGCCAGTTTGATTCCCGTCCAGGGTATATACCTGGGTTGCCGACCAGGTCCCCTATTGGGGGCCTGCAAGAGGTAGCCAATGGATTTCTCTTGCATGTTGGTGTTCTCCCTTTCTTTCTCCCTTCCTTCTCCTCTTTCTAAAGGTAAATAAATAAAATCTTCAACAAATATATTTTTAAAAAATTATAAAATGCCCTGGCCAGGTATCTCAGTTGGTTAAAGCATCATCCTGATACATCAAGGTTTGTAGGTTTGATCCCAGGTCAGGGCACATACAAGAATCAACCAATGAATGCATAAATAAGTGGAAAAACAAAGTGATGCTTCTTTTTCTCTCTCCCTTTCCTTCTTTCTCTCTAAAATCAATAAATTTAAAAAGTTGATTTTAAATTATAAAAGCAGTGGAAATGTAAGGGGCAATTTAAAAATTGAGAAAGTCCTGTCCTCTTTATTAATTTGCAATTAGTTTATAGGTATGACATTTACAGACTTTCTGAAGTATTTATTCTCATTTTATCCTTCATTATGAGGTTTATTTTAGTAACTTATACCATATAGATGGGTAAATTGAGACACAGATCTGGCTCAGGTCCTATAGAAAAGGACTGGGAGTCGAAAACAGGAATTTAGACCTCCTGATCTTCTATTTCATAATCTTTCACTCGTTCGTACTGCCTGTAGATAGCTATATATTTTTATTTTTATTTAAAATTTTTCTTACAGCTTTCATCTTTTCCTATAATATGTAGTCATTGTAAAAATTTAAGAAAATATAGAAAAGAATGAAGAAAATAAAGATATATTTCTATATACTTTTATAAATATATGCCTATATGTCTACTGCGTAGATATCACTGCTAGTATTTCAGTATATCTGTTTTTAGACATGTTTAAATGTATATAAATACATATTATATACACAGATATATTTATAGATAGGGTTTTTTAAAAGATCAATCTACGCCTAATTTTGTAAATTTTCATCTCAAATATAATTCAATGTCAATAAATATCTTGAAATTTTAGTGGCTCCATAAAATTGCATTGTGTGAGCATATCATTATTTAGATTCCTATTGACAGACTTTTAGGTTGTCTCCAATTTTTTGCTTTTATAAATGTGATAATAAAATCCTTAATATATACATCTTTTTATATTTTTCTGATTATTTCTTTAAGAAAAATTTCCTGGAATCCAGTTACTGGGTCTTATGCTGTGACTGTTATTAAATTAAAATGTGCCTTGGCTGGGTAGCTCAGCTGGTTAGAGCATCATCCTGACCCCCGAAGGCTGCAGGTTCGATCCCTCATCAGGGCACATACAAGAATCAGCCAGTGAATTCCATAAATGAGTGGGACAACAAATTGATGTTTCTCTCGCTCTCTTTCCCCCTCGCCCTTCCCCCCACTCTCTTTAAGGTCAGTAAATAAATTTTTTTTTAAATAAAAATCAACAATAAGTTAAAATGTCATTTTGTCTAACATAAAGATGTTCATTGTCACTGTGGACTACATAAACACTTGATTTCTTCACGTCTGTGTTGGCCAGGGAAATTCCGTTCTGAGTGTGATAGGGAGGAAACGTTGTTATTTGCCAGGGGCTGGCTTTCTGTGCTTTTTGATTTCATTCTCACAACCATCCTATGAAATAGAGTTAAGTGAGGCATATCAAAGTAAGTGTTTAAAAAATAAGTAAATGTTATAGGAGTTTAGAGCTGAAAATTATATATCTTCCAGGAGGTAGCTAAGATCAATAAATGTTGCATACTAAAGTATAATAATAAAGGCTACCATTTATCGAGCACCTACTGTGTACTTGTTGCCATACTGGGTACTATATTATTTAATTCTCCTACAGAGGCTCCAAAGCCCATGTACCATTTTCATTTTCCCTTTTGAGCTTTGGTTCCAAATCTGTATCCTGCTTCCTAGAGGGTAGGGACTTGCTTTTAATCATTTTTTGACTCTCTATGAACGTGGGGTTCCTTTGGGCAAGTGTCCCTGTAGAAATGCTTTATGATTATGATGGTTATAAGAATCAAGACTTTTACGATTTATCTTTGTCAACTTTTTTATTTATAAGTAAGCCCCTATTTGATAGAAAATGGTTTTTGTTTTGTTTTGTTTTGCAATTGCAGACATGGAGAAACCTTTAGGCCACCAGAGGGCATTGCAGTTGGCCTGCTATATCATCTTCATTATAAATCACCGCAGTTAGAGATGCTTAGTGAAGTTTTTTCCCAGTTAAACCAAAAAAAGAAGCATTCTTAGTCTCTGTCAGCAATCTGATAGGAACTATGGCTTGAATTGGGTGGACCGCTGCCCTGAAGCACCCTTTTTGTCTATAAAAGCAAAGAATGGAGTATTTTGCTGCAATTATATTTTTACTTTTCCTTTCATCAAGCATATACCTAGACTTATAATTTGCTACCCATAATTTATAATCTTCTCCAAGCCAGATAATAAAGCCAATAGCTCTCAGTATCGATAGAATTAAAGTCAAAGAAACAAAAGGACACAATTCTTGGCCAGCAGCATCTATCTCTCCACTGGTCTTTATTGCCACTAATATCCCTGGCTCATGTGGCTCAGTGGATTGAGTGCTGGCCTGTGAACCAAAGGGTTGTTGGTTTGATTCCCAGTCAGGGCACATGCCTGGGTTGCAGGCCAAGTTGGGCCCCCAGTTGGGGGTGAGCAAGAGGCAACCACACATTGATGGTTCTCTCCCTTTCTCCTTTCCTTCCCCTCTCTCTAAAAATAAATAAAGTATTTTTTTAAATAGGCAAAATTGACTGACCCACAGTTGAATAATTCCCCCATTTATGTTTACTACCTGGCAGAAGTGCCAAGAGAAAAATGATTAAGAGACAGAGCAGGAGGCAGAAGAGGTAGAACGCATTTTGACAACCCCACAAATTTAAAATTCAATTCAAATCCTTACTAAACAAGTGGTTTTGATGTAACCAGGTAAATCTTTCCACATCTTATTGAGGCTTCTAAATTGTAGCCAACCAGAACTCTCATTGATCTGTGCTCCAGGAACAATTGAGGTATTAATTTATTTTACAAATATTTGTTGAGCACGTTCATACCAAGTACTTTCTAAGCACTGGTGTACAGGTACGGGTAATAAATAACCTTTCTGTATTGCTTTATAGTTTATAAAACAATCTGGCACCTATTACCTTACTTGGTACTCACATACCTCTGAGGTGAGTTGGGCAAATAATGTCTCCGTTTTCTAGGTGCAGAGACAGGTTCAGAAAGGTTAAATGGCACATTGACAGTTACACAGCCAGTGACAGAGGGACTCACAGGCCTTAGGACCAAATCCTACCCTTCCCCACCACATCGTGCTGTCTTCCTAGAGAAAGTGAGCCTGTTTCTCTCAAGGGAGGACTTGAGTGACATAATATGCCAAAGGACCCAAGGTTAGGAATAGATTTACTGTAGTCATTTGGTAATTTTGATTGTTTAGTTTAATAAGCAACTTAGAAAATAAGTTCAAAAACTTACCACCGTTTGTTTTGTTTTTGTTTTTTTTTGTTTTTGTTTTTTTGTTTTTTTTTTTTTCAAAAATAGAAGGTAGATTCAGTATGCAGGCAGTCTTTTTTTAATGGATTTTTTTACTACTTGATGACATGTGTAGTAAGAATTTTACCTCTTTCAAGTCAATGAGTTCCCATGTCATTCCCACGTTAAAAAGAATGAGCTCATCGTTTAAATGTGAAGCTGGGGTGAGGATGTCCCTCACACAAGGGTCTCGGTGTGCGTTTTGTTTCTTTAGTTTTGGAACATAATACCCTTAGTACAGCACTGTTAAGTGCCTTCTGCATTAAGTTTTATTTCTCTGTTTACTTACCTCCCTCCCTTAGTAGATTAAGATCTCTGAATCCTCGCCACCTTTACTATGTCCCAGGCATTATTATGAGTATTCTTACAAATGTTTGTCCAATTAGTATATATAGAGAGTGAGGTGGAATAAAATGTTGAATTTGGATTTCTCTAAACCACAGTACCTAGAATTGCAGTCGCTACGATAATAGTATTTTGACAAGGTTTAGTGCCTTAGTAATTTCACCACATTGACTACAATATGGTACATGTACTCCAACTTTACTCTGAACTGAAATATAAGGGAGGGGGATGTGTCTGAGCAGAAGGAAGCTGAGAAATAAATTCATAAACAGGAGCTTATAAGCAAAAGAATAGTATGTGATTGAAACAGAAATGCTGGTATCACCTTTACCCCATCGTGCTATTATTATTTGTTCATCTGTCACTCCTGCTCCTGGAGTGCAGGTTTCATTTTTGTGTCTCCGGTACCTAACAGTGAGACTAAATAATGGTGCTTAATATGTACCGCTGCCTTGTGCCAGAGATAGTCCGCTAACCAAGAAGTTGACAATTTTTGAGCATCTGCCATGTGCCAGCAACTTTGCCAAGCAATAAGGATATGTTGTGAACAAGAGAAATGAGGTCTCTGCTCTCATGAGACTTGCATTGGAATGGAGACAGATAGTAATTGTTGTGGTTATCTGGGGTCCCTTAAAAAAATTTTTGAATTTAAAAAGCTGCTTCCGTCAGCTTGTCAATTCATACAAAGGAGCTAGCTGGGATTTTGAAAGGGATCCCATTTACCAAATTGAACCTTTAGATCAGTTTGGTAAATACTGCTATCTTAACAACATTAACTCTTTGTATCCATGAACATAAAATATCTTTTCCATTTATTTGTATCTTCTTTGATATTCAACAGTGTTTTGTAGGGGGTTTTGAAGATTTAGTTTATTTATTCTTAGAGAGAGGGGACAGGAGAGACAAAAGGAGGGAGAGAAACATCGATGAGCAAGAGAAACATCCATCAGCTGCCCCTCGCACACCCGCAACCCAGGACAGAACCTGCAGTTCAGGCATGTGCCTTGACCCGGAATCAAATCGGTGACCTTTCACTTTGCAGTATGACACCCGACCAACTGAGCCACATCAGCCAGGGCCTTTTTCAAGTTTTAAGAGATTCATTTTTGTAATTTTTTTGTTAAACGTATTCCTACATATTTTTTTTCTTTTGATGGTATTATAAGTGGAATTGTTTTCTTAATTTCATTTTTGGATTGTCATCACAAGTAGAAATACAATTAACTCTTGTCTATTGAATTTGTATCCTGCAACCTTGGTGAACTTGTTAGTTCTGATACTCTTAGTGGATTCCTTAGAATTTTCTCTATGTAAGATTATGTCGTCTAAGCATAGAAGACTTTTACTTCTTCCTGTCCAATCTGAATGTCTTTTATTTCTTTTTCCTGCCTAAGTGCCCTGGCTGGGACTTCCAGTACAACGTGGAGTAGGAGTGGTGAGAGCTCGTACCCGTGTCTTGTTCTTGATCCTGAGAAGAAAGCTTCCAGCCTCTCACCACTAGTGTGATGTTGGCTGTGGGTTTTTGTGGATTCCCTCCATTGTCTCTTTGCTCTCGGATCAGTCAGAGGGCTCAGACTGAGCGTCTACTCCGTACTCTGCACTTTTAGCCATTCTTAGGAATTTTTGATAATACACTAACAACACTTTTTCTAGCATTCTTTTACAACGCTGCTTCCTTATGCACTAGAATGTTTTCATGCATTACTTTTAAATATTCGTACAGATTTCCAAAATGCTAAACATCCCTGGCTTCTTGAAGCATAATAGAGTACATGTAGTTCAGTCATTGCTTTAAATGACTGAACTGCAAACATTGGACATAATTGCCCTGGCCAGTGTGTGATTCAGTTGGTTGGGTGTCATCCTGCAAAGCATCCTGGGGGTTGCCGGTTCGATTCCCAGTTAGGTTACACACCTAGGTTGCAGGTTCTGTCACCAGTCAGGGTGCATATGAGAGGCAGCCAATAGATGTTTCTCTCTTACAACGATGTTTCTCTCCTCTTTCTCATTCCCTTCCCTACCTCTCTAAAAGTAAGTAAGTAAGTAAAATCATAAAGGGAAGAAACTTGGACATAATCATGGTATGTTACTGTGTTGAATAACAATGTGGTGATGCCTTTGGGAGAGATCGTTAGCTGGGTTGACCTTTCTAAGAATCACTTTAAACTGCTGTGTGTTTTGCATTTCTGTGTCTGCATTTTAACAAATACAGTTTGTCCTGTCCTGAGTTTATTAATTGGCACTTTTTCTGACCTTAATATGCCTGCCTCTGAGCACATTTCTCTCCTAATAGGCAACTTCTAGTTTGCTGAGGACCAGGCTGCCAGAAAGCCAGTGCATTTAGAAGTTTATGTAAAATATGAATAGATAAACTGAAGAAGAATTTCTTCAGTAAATGAAGTACCTGGATTTTCCAGTACCTTTTTTTTGGCTACTTAAATGCCTCTTGTTCCCTAGGTTCTCAGTTCCGTTCTAAACGAGCCTCTGTCAGGTGTGAGTGAGCTTTTATTGTATCACAAATTATTTTTAAAGGCTTGTTCTAATCCCTTTCACCTCATCCCCATTCCTAGTCAGTATTTACACAGATATTACTTCACCGTTTAAATATCTTCCAGGGCTCTGTTGCCTGGAGCAGGGTGTCTCAGCCTCAGCACTGTTGCTTTGGACTGCAGAATTCTTGCTTGTGAGGAGACTGTCCTGTGCATTGTATAGCGCTTCACAGTCCCTCTGGCTTCTTTCTACCCCACTACGTGTTGGTAGTACACACCCCCAGTGACATCAGAAATGTAGCTGTACATAGCCTAATGTCCCCTGAAGGGTAGGAACCATCCAGTTGAGAATGGCTGGACTAGAGCAAGCCAGTCTCTAAATCCGATTCACCTGGGGTGTTTGTTTGTCTGTCTGTCTGTCTGTCTGTCTGTCATATCCCAAGCCTCATCAGAGGCCTGTAGATTCAGAATCTCTTGGGCTTAGGTCTAAAGTGACAGGTCAGCAGATGCAAGGGACTTGCTGGCTTGGGTGATGAACCTGAAGCCCTTTATTATCTAGCCCCTCCCTGCCTCTTTAAGCTTTGGTCCTTTATGTCACCTAACCTTCCAGCTACACCATCTGTTTGTGACTCTGTTTCTCAGCCTGTGCTTTTGCTTCCCAGAAACAGAGACTGCTCAGTTGCTTAGAAATTGCTAATACCATTTCCTCTTTTTCGTTAGTAACAGAATCCCTGTATCATTAAATGTTGGCTATGTACCCAGTCAAATAGTAACACATTTCCCAAATTCCTCACAGGTGATGGTGGCCTCTTCCCCTCCTCTCCATTCTCCCCCTCCCCCTCTTTCCCTATCCCTTTCCTTATTGACAAAAGTTATACATGAATACACTCTAGTTGTGCGGGCTTCAAACAATACAAATAGACACCTTTTACCTGCCCTCCTCCCGTCAGCAGTTTGGTATATAACCTAACAATCCCCTTCTACGAATTTAAATTGGTTTATTTTGTACATAGTCATCCAATGTTTTTGATCCTTTGTTTCTTAGATAATTTTCATCCAGCCTTTTTTCAGAAGATTTTATTTATCTATTTTTAGAGAGAGGAGAAAGGAGGGAGAGAAACATCAATGTATGGTTGCCTCTCACATGCCCCCCACTAGGGACCTGGCCTGCAACCCAGACATGTGCCCTGATGGGGAATCGAACCTGTGAACTTTTGGTTCTCAGGCCCGTGCTCAGTCCACTGAGCTACACCAACCAGGTCCATCCAGCCTATTTTTATTGAGGAATTTCAAGGCACATTTAAAAAAATATATCCCTTCCTAAGGAAAAGAAATCCTGAAATTTTAGGTTAGAAGAGTCTCGTGAAATGCACTGCTCTTTTAACTTCAGTCAGGTCTCTCCTGAGTTTAATTCTTGTTTTCCAGAGCAGTGAAAGTCTATTTTTCTCCCATAGTCCTTAGTAACCAGGTTAAAGTTAGGTCGTCTTTATGGTATCTTCAGAGAGGAAGCACTTTACCTTCCTTAGGATAGAGTCATCTGCTGGCTAAGTAGGCAACAGGATCATAGTTTTAGGAGTGATGTAATTTGCAGTCAAAAACATTTATCAATGTAGAACATTGCTCTGTTCAAGGCATTGAATAGAACCCACAGGATGTATGAAGAAATGCAAAGCTCTCCTTGCCCCAGGAAGCTTGCAATTTATTTTGGAAGATAATCAGCAATACAAGATTGCTTACTTTAATGTACTTAAAATTAGTATCTATAAATCTTCCTGTGTTGTCATGTCTTCATGTGTCAATATCTCAGTGCAGCTACATTGTAAGTTCCATGAGAACAGAGACTATATCCTGTGTTCCATTGCATATTCCAACACAGAGGCTCTCAGTTTGGGTTCAGGATGAGACTGTTATACAGATGATGCTCCTGAGTTTAAGCCTGTCTCTGCAGCGAACGAGGAGCTTATTTGGAAAAGAAATAGCATGAGTTGCCAGAGGTATAACCGAGGACTTCTGAGCTCTGTCAGGAGGCGTTACTGGCGGAACTGGATCAGTAGCTGAGCACAGACTCTGACTTTGTCCTTCCTCTTCCCTTCCCTCTGGCTGCAGCCAAATGGGCAGAATTGAGGGGGAAAACTTGGATTTGGCCGGGAGAGTCACAGATACGCTCTGTCAGTGACTTGCGTGAAACCACCCTCTCTCAGCACATTTAGTGCTGAACAAAATAGCAGACTGGTGTTCCCCGGTTCACGTAGGGTTGTGGTCAACACGACGCCTGGCAGCACCACCCACCGTGCTAAATGTGCCCTCCACTGAATGACGGCAGGGTTGCGTGCAGTCCTCATGATGCTTTCTTCCTGAGCCAGCCCACCCCCTCTGGTGCCATCTTCCAGAACCAATCCTGTTACAGCAACCTGAACTTGATTTTTTTGTTCTAGTTCACTCTCCTTATTCCCAGGCAAGTTTTGCCAGAATTACTTCCAATCGTGACATGATTTAACATTCCTGCCTTCATTATACAGATTTCCTCAGGAAGAAAACTTGGGCCACTTACATAAATGGATGAAAAAAACATCACCCTGAGTTCTACCACCCCAAACAATCATTGTTAATATTTCATGTATTTCTCATTTATTTGTGCACCTGTGTGTGTATCAAAACTAGGATTGAGAGGTACATAATTAGAGGGGTTTTTTTAAGATTTTATTTATTTATTTTTAGAGAGGAGAGGGAGAGAGAGAGAGAGAAACATCAATGTGCGGTTGCTGGGGAACATGGCCTGCAACCTAGGCATGTTCCCTGACTGGGAATCGAACCTGCGATGCCTGGTTCGCAGCCCGCGCTCAATCCACTGAGCTACGCCAGCCAGGATAATTAGAGTTTTAAGTCATAGTGTAATAGGCATAGTTGCATCTATTTTTGTCACTCTACGTCAGACTAACAGTTTCCCATGTTATGAAATAGTTTGGGAAACATAAATTTTAGTGGTCCCACTGTTAATGTAGCCCAATGAATGCTGGGGACCTCCACTCCTCACATATGAGGAGCCAGTGAGGGGGTGGGGGGAAAACCCAGAAGTCTTCTGTGCACACCACTCCCCTCAAGAAGAACAGTCAAAGGTGTCTCAGACTCCAGCTCATGGTTCAGACCTGGACTTGGCTATGTGACCTCAGGTAAACGGCTTGCCTTAGTTTTCTCATCCACAAAGTCAAGGGGATAATAATTCCTTACTTTTAGGATTGTGGGGAAGACTAAATGGGCCAGTATATGTAAAGTAAATAGAACAGTGCCTGGCGTATCCTAAGTGTTAAAAGTGTTGGCTACTTTTCTTAGCTATGGACAGAGGTCCTACAGTGAGTTTGGGGGGCTGTAATATTTTTCTTTGATCTGCCTCAACTGTGGTTAACAGTCTGTATGCCTTTAGACAAGCTCCTTTATTTTATTTACAAACAAATGTGCTGCTTCAGTATGAATATTAGCATTTAATTTAATTCCAAAGAAAGGGAAATAGATTCAGGGTTGGGAGAACCTCTCATAAACTTAGTGTATTTTTTCCTCAAAAACGTCAAAAGCCTGATTCCTGTTGCTAAATACGCCATAGAGGTTTCCTAGGGTTCTGTGATAAACAGTTTGCAAAAGCCTCTTCTGTGGCCCTCTGTGAGCTCTAGGATCCCTGCCAGGGTGTTTACTTCTAGAAAATCATCTCAGTTGCTTTCACAAGGATTCAGACAGGCAAATGAGTTTGTTTGTTTTTTTCAATCACCACTGTGTGCAGTAGCAAGCTCATTGGATACAGGGCGGGGAGACCTGGGTTCAAGTTCTAGCTGCTGCTTTAATTCTTTCACGTGTGGGTGGTTTTTGGCAAATCACTCAACATCTGTGAAGTTTGGTTTTCTGTTCTTTAAATGGGAATAGGTATTGTACATAACAGCCTCAGAAGGGTGTTAGAGGATTAGATTAAATTCAGGAATATGCAAGAAAGTGTAGTGGAAATTAAAAGGCATCATATGGATATGTCATTCTGATGAGATGGACTAACATTAACTTGTTGCTCTGATTCCCCACCTGAAAAGGGTTTTGTTTTTTAATTCTCCAGCACGTCTCCCTTGTGGAAGCAGGGCTTGACCAATAGCTGAAGATGGATCATCACAACGAACAGGGTCCAGCTTGGGGTTTCCTCTTAGCTCCTCTCATGGGCTAGCCTGTGTATGTCCATCTGCAGGAAGCACACCCATTATTTTGTCAGATCTTGTTCTGTCACATTCACACTGTTGAATGTCACTTCGTTAATTCAAAGTTCCAAGGGCAAACATCTCTCCTTAGGCAGAGATCCATATCTCATTTGATCATCCTGGCCTTTTGAGGGAGCCCACTGTGTGGTGTGTTGTGCCCCCTGAGAGACAGGCTTGTAGCTATAGTAACCAAAACCTAAGGCAGCAGTGGTGCAGACTTGGTTGATTTCTCTCTTCTTCACCGTGGCTGTAAATCCCCAGGGGATGTTGTGGGATTACTGAGAGCTGGGTCTTTTGTCCCAGTGCTGCATTAGATGTAAGACTAAAGAAGGTAGTGCATAGAGAGCTGCATGTTTTGATACCCCTGCGCCAGGATGACCTGTGGCACTGAGCACAGAGCCATACCTAGTGGGAATTAGAATTCAGTTATTCACTTATCCAAAAAACACTCATGGAAGGGATGGCTTTTAGATGAGTGTGAACGCATTTATAACACCCATATTTGCAAAGGCTGATTTCAGGTGCTGTTCTTTACTGGTATTACTTTTGCACCAGCGGTAGAACATACACTGTTTTCTACAGTAAAGAGGGAGTAGTGGTTCCTTTCCCTCTCACAAGCCTGGTAGGTCCTTGTGAACTGCAAGGGTTTGCCAAATGGCTGTCAGGGTTAGCGGTGAACCCACACTTGAATCCAGTGTTATTTGATCAATGTGTATTAAGTCTCAACTGACTACGTGCCAGGTGCTGGGCATACAGAAATAAATGGGACATGCCTCTGTGTGCTCCTGACTTCATGGGGAATACAGACGTGGAGCAAGTGCAGGGTCTGGCCAGGGATGTGGCAGAGCTCTGTGGGAGCACACAGCCACGGTCCAGCCTGCCGAGCGTGTGCTCCACACACCACCCCCTTTTTTTGGCACCTGCTGCTCCCACATGGGGGGTATTCTAACATACCTTTTCCATTTGAATAAGTCTTCATCTTACCATCCAAATTCAGTTCAAAGGTCGCCTTCTCTGGAAAGCCTTCCTGGTGCTCTGTCCTCCCCCAAACCTGTTTCCTCAGAGCCTGCATTGGATTGTTGCCATGCATGTCCGGTGCAGCGTTGCTGACTGCATGCCACATAGAAAGTCATACTGAAACCACACAAATTAGTACTCTGGAAGTGTTGGACTTTTAATCAAAGCCATCAACTCTTCAATTTTTAGACTTGGAAGCACTCCAAAAGGTTATCAAAATCAGAGCTTCATTTTAGCATTGAGAAAACTAAGGCTCAGAGAGGCCAAGTTTCCTATCCAAGGTCACCCAGCAGAGAGGTAATTGGAATAGGTGAGACTGATATCTGGTCTTCTGAATTACCCCACTTTTTATATATCAAAAGAACATTGGTGAAATAGTGAAATATATTTATAATGACTTTACTCCGTGTCTTGATTCTGTGATGGCATAAGTAATAAATACGGGGTCCAGCAAAAGTAACACCTACTTGAGTGTGGCTGGTAGGGTATGTGAATATCTCACATGAGGTAGATAGCAATTTGAACATTGCACCTAAAATGTCATGTGGGGTACTTGAGTGTGATACTGTTTTGTTACAGAATTACGTGCTTGATTTTATAATCAAAAGGGGGCATTGTCTGTGCCAGACCCTGTATGCTTTCAGGATCTGATTTACATGTGAAAGAGTCATTCTGGTTCCAACATGGAAAACAGAATGTGGGGGCAGGGGTAGAAGCAGGGAGATAGGTTAAGAAAAAGGGTTCATAAAGTAAAATAGATTGTAAACTCCATTTGTTACTTAGTGATACCTGCTTAAGGAAATCCTCAAACTCTCATAGATGGTTTGTTTCCTCAACTAATTATAAGAGAAGCACCTTCTTGCTCCTTTTACTAAACCTCCTGCTACCAAGTCCTGGAGCCTCCTGGTCCCAGTGACACAGGGCAGGCTATACCTTTGGACGTGACTGCTGACAGCCTGTGGATTTTGAAGGACACCAGGAAGACATCCCCTGTCAGTTATTCTTGTTAATGTCTCAAATTCACCCCTCAGGAGTTGCTTCGTCTGTGTTAAGTATTGTCCTGTCCCAGGCTGTCAGCGAGTACCTACTGCGCGCCCAGCTCCACACAAGTACCAGGGGTAAGAGATGAATAAGACTTCGCCCCTAATCTCAAGGAGTTCACATTCTAAAGAACGTAGGAGGATACAAAACAAATAATTCTAATATCATACAGTAAGTTGAAGTACAGAGACATACACAGGATAAGTACCCCAGCCAGCCTGGGGTAGAAAGTGAGGGTGAGAGGGAGGAGAAAAGAATGTTTCCTGAAGGAGGTAACACCTGCCTACACTGAATCTTGAAGAGAAGGAGAAGGCATGAGCCAGCAAGGCGGAAGGGGACGGTGCTGGCCGAAGATTTGGTGTACGTAGAAAGTATAGGCAGTTCAGGGTTGTCTGCGTAATGTGTCAGACAGCAAGCAGCAAGAGATGAGGCTGAGGGGCAGACGAGCAGATGACAGACAGGTCTGTACGAGTAGCTTGGCTTCACCCTGTAGACAGTGGGGAACTGCTGGAAGGCTTAAGGAGAAGAATGACATGGTCATTTTAGATAGATGCTGTAGTTGCTCAGGAAGGAAGGATTTAGGGGTTTGAGATTAGAAGCAAGTAACCCAGTTAGATGATGCCTCAAGGAGAAATGAAAAGATAAATTTGAATAATATTTTCAAAGATAAAACCTACAAGACTTACTGATCAACTGGATGTGGGCATCCCCCCTCACCTGACTAGTTTGCAGCAAATCTCAGGCCTCATTATTTAATCTGCAAATGTCTAAGGGTGTTTATCTAAGAGAAAATGATTCTTTTTAGAAAAATAACCACAATACTGTTTTCACCTCCCTCAATAAATAATCATTCCTTAATATCAAATATTTAGTCAGTGTTTCAGTTTTTAGCAGTATTGTCTCCAGTGTTTAAAAATTATTCGAATCAGAATCAGTAAGACCCACACGTTGTGATAGGCTGCTATTGTCTAATTCTGTCTCATCTGTTATTTCAGAAACTGGCTCCTTAGTCCCATAGCGTTTCCCAGAGCACGGATTGTGCTGATTGTGTCCCTGCGATGGCACTGGAAAGTGTTCTCTGTCCCCTGTATCTTCTGCAAACTGCTACATGGACCTAGAGGCCTGATCACAGTCAGATTTGACGTTTTTGCGAAACTCGTGGTGCTGCTCTTCTCTCAGGCTTGACTGTCTCTCTCTTTGTGGTGTTAGCAGCCATTGACGACGATTGCCTGGCTCTGTTAATGTGTTAGGTTTTGCAAAATGACAGTACCTCTTTTTCTTTTGTTTTGTTAAATCTTTATTGTATTTTTTCCATTGCCATTGAGTCCCCTTATCTCCCCCCCCCCCCCCCCGAGTACCACTCTTTTAAGATGCTGTAATACATTGTCTGTCACTGCAGTGTGCCTGTGTTTCTCACGGCCTCCCTCTTGGGCGATACAGAGAAGACAACATGACCCCTAACTCAGCGCCAGCCAGCACTGAGTTAGAGAGAGAGAGACAAAGAGCTCAAGCCTCACTCAGCGTTCCCCTGCGCCAGCACCTCTTAGGGGCATGCCGTTCCTCCGGGGTGGGGAGCAGCCCGAGAACAGAAAGACCCAGTTTCCCTGTGAGCATTTGAACTAGTGAAAGCATTACTTAATGGGATGAGATTAGACTCACTCCTTCGGGGACATGGCGTCTTCTAAAGCAAAGCAGGACTTCGCTGGAATTAATCACAGTTGCAAGAGTGTTGTCTCAGAAAAACAGAACAGGATATAAAAGCAGGCTGGGCTGTAATGAATGATCCTGGCAAGCTAAAGAAAGGCCATGTGTCCAGAAGGAGCTTCCCTACTTACACCTTAGGAAAAGAACTGCAAAAAGGAAAGAAATCAGGTAATTACCCAGCCCTAACTAAGGGAGGGGGACACCACATCTGTAGATGAGAACACTGTGGCCACTAGAGCAGTCCCCTCTGCCGTGGGGCAGAGATAGTCATTTGTTTATTCACTCAGCAAACATACATTGAACCCTGCTGTGGACCGGGTAGTGTGTATCACACGCTAGAAGGTCAAGGGTAGTCTCTGCCCTTACCTTTCCCATTCTGGGGTGTGGGAGTGGGGGGTTGGCGCTAGACAGAGCCATATATAGACTATTCGAGCTCACTGTGCTCTTCCCCTTCCTCTCCAACCCAGCCCCTCTGTCCCGCCTCAGACATCATCATGTCTTGTCCTGGTTATTGCAAGTCTCCTTGCGGCCTCCCTGCCTTCAGTTTGGCCCTTCCTTTCTGTTCTCCACACAGCAGGCCATTCCCAAAGCCATCCTCCTAGGGGCACAGGTCAGGTGGCCCCTGACCCTGGCCCACAGTTACTAGGAGGTCTCCACTAACTCCCCCAGCAGAGAGGGGCTCTGTCCCTGCGGCTCCTCTAGCACCCAGAGCAAACCTTAGTCTCATTACCTGTCACGTCCCTGACACATCTGTGGTCTTTGTGGAGAGGGGACAGGGAAGTGTCACTGTTCAAAGTGTGGTCTGTGGACTAGCAGCATTGGCATCACACAGGGGTTCATTAGGAATGCAGAATCTAAGGCCTCACCCAGACCAACAGAGTCTTAGTTTGAATTTAGTAAGATCCTAATTAATTTGTTTGCACCTTAAAATCTCAGAAGCACTGGTGACTAATGAGAAGCTTCTGCCAGGTGAAAGGGCAAGAGAATCTAAGGTTCAAGCTGGTCTTTTCATTGCATTTGTTTTGGTGAACAGTGTGGGGGTGGGGTAGGGACGGGGTGGAGATAGCCTATTGAAATGCCTACACATATTGTAGACTGAATGAAATCAATGCAACAGGCTTTGAGACTTAGATCAGGAAGAGAACAGATTATTCTGGAAACAGCCGACAATTTCAGGTTGATGTTGTACTGCCCTGAATAAAGCAGACACATGCCAGGATTTGTCAGCAAAAGGACCTGTCACAGCATCGATCCAGAGAAGTGCTGAACACTCACCCTTTGTTGGAGCCCGGAGGGAAGGGGAGTGCAGCAGCAGGAGGCTGAGACAGGAGACAGCTCTGTCCACGCAACGGGAAATTTCCTCGGAAGATTGATTTGTGCATAATGCAGAGTCATTGTGAGACCTGAAGGGCTGTGTGTTGGGCCTTTTGTGCACGTTTGACTCACCCAGGCTGTCCCACCCAATATGTTCTTAGCACTGCTGTTGCTCATCAGGCAGTCACAGACAGTGGCACTTAAATAATGGACCCTGAGGTCTAACTTTCTGAAAAGCTCCAGTAATCTTTTACTGATACAAAATAGATCTCCAGGGCAGATCTAAGCTCTCCTAGCTGAGGCTGCTTGGCAGGGTATGGTGGGGAGGACAGGGGCTGTAACAATAGTCTTTTGTACCCAAGAGAGCCCCACTGAGGGGAGCATCGTCATTTGTGGGACAGCCACCTCCACATACCAGGCATCTGGGTAGAAAATGGACAAACACCCCCCAATTTGTTCTCTCTAGCTGTACCACTCTGCTTTCTTAGCCCTGCGGCTGAAGCAGAGAGATATCACCTGACTCGGGACATCCCACAGCTAACCAGTGGCAAAGATGATATGGGTTGAATTCTGTCCCTGCAAAAAAGATATGTCGAAGTCCTAGGCCCCCAGTAGTCCTGAATATGGCCATATTTGGAAATCGGTTTATTGCAGATGTAGTTAAGATGAGGTCCTGTTGGAATAGGGTCAGTCCCTTAATCAGATATGACTGGTGTCATAAGAAGAGGAGACCCAGGAGAAGGTGGCCACGTGACAATGGAGGCAGAGATTGCAGGCGGCAGTCCGCTAGGATTGCTGGCAAACATCAGAAACTGGGTGAGGAAAAAAATGATTCTTCCCTACAGGTTTCAGAGGGAGCCAACAACACTTTCATCTGGGGCTTCTAGACTCCAGAACTGTAAAGGCAACAGATTTGTATTGTTGTAAGTCACATAGTTTGTGGTACTTTGTTACGGCAGCCCTGGGACCCTAATGCAGATGGGGGCATGGTTGTCCCATGGACGTTACCCTGGAGACAGGATGCTCATATCACTGGCATCCACACACATGTGCCATGTGAGATGGGCGCCACACTGGAGAAGGGACATTCCTGCCGGGGGGCTTCCAAGGTGGAGTGGACAGCCTAAAAGTGGAGGCCCGAGCCACACCTGAGGGACCCTTCAAACCCATCATTTTATAAAGGGAAAGCAGATGAGAGTCGTAGTCGCCCGGAGAAGCAGAGTCCGAGACTGGTCCTTGTGCTCAGGATTTATTGAGAGGGCTCTCGAGAGAAAGTGCACGGGGAAGATGCTGGGGGAAAATCCAGCCTCCACCTAACTCTGTGGGGGGATCTGGAGCATAACATGCCCCACAGAGGCCGTTCCCTAAAAGGCAAGGAGCTGGGACGTGGCCACAACATCCCAGGCATCTCCTCTGCGAAGAGTGAGCCTTCTGAGTAGGGTGCAGGTATGAGCATCAGCAGCCCGCCCCGGCAGCAGGTGGGGCCAGGCCTGCTTCAGGAAGCAGTGTGGGAGGCGGTAGTACAACCATGCTTGGCTCTTCCACCCGCTGGCCCTGCTCGGGCCGTTTGTGTCTGCACGGTGTGTGTTCACAGATGGTGGGAGGAGATGGAGCACTGGAGGCAGGAAAAAGTAACTAGGAGTTAGTCAATCAAGGTCTCTTTCTGCCTGCTGTGATTCTGGAGGAGGAGCACGTAGGGGGAAATGGTGGTGCTGGCAGAGTTCCTCATTGTTTGATGGTCAGTGTGCCAAGAACAACTCAGCCTTGACTACTTCCTCCTCTGAAACTCATTATTTAAACAGAAGTTAGACTAAAAGTCAAAATACCTTGAAAAGAAAAAAGTGTTCGGTTAATGAGTGCAGGTTTTCTTAAGTCATGAAGATTGGGGGGCAGGGGTGGGTGCTGGGAGCACATCGTTGGCTCTCTGAAATGATGCGGTGCCCTCCTCCTTCCCCATCCTTATGCCTCAAAAGTAGAACAACACAAAATGAGGCCTTCCTTGGTTCTGCCATCAAGGGCAAAGTGGAGGGCTGACACCCTTCCTTTGCTGGCAGCCACACGATGGGGTGCAGTGGCAGACTAGGAGAGGCGACATGCTTCTGTCCACAGCTCAGGACATTCCCTTGGGGAGATTGATTTTGGAACTGTACAGAGTCCCACTGTGGAGCTTCTTCAGAGCTGGCCTGGGTCCTTTGTCCCTGTTTACTCATCCCATTTCACCTACTTTATCTGCTGCCTTCACGGTCAGGGGCCAGCCGGTTTCTGCTCTCATCTCCCCAACAACACAAGGACGGGCTGACCACAGATGAACCACGAGATGCTGGCACAGTCCCCTGCCCCTCCCTCACAGCACCAGCAGTTCACACACCCCTCCAGATGCTCTGTGAGGGCCCTGGCTGTATCTCAGTTGGTTAGAGCATCGTCCCGATATCCCAAGGTTATGGGTTTGATTCCTGGTCAGGGTGCATACAAGAATCAACAATAGATGCATAAATAAGTGAACAACAAATCAATGTTTCTCTCTCACTCTCTCTCACTCTCTCTCCCCCTCTTCCCCTCTCCCCTCCCCCACCCCTCCCTTCCTCTCTCTGTAAAAGTCAATAAATATTTTTTTTAAAGATGCTCTCTGAGCTTCCCCCTCTCTGCTCAACCTGCAGGACTCCTGCCTTATCCCCTCCTCTCCCGCCCATGCCTTTGCCTCTGATTACCTGGGTACTGCTGGTTGGTAACCAGCCCAAACTAGACGTCAGGCCCCTCTCCATGCTCATTCCTGCTGAGGTGGGTGTGGCTAATGGAAGTGTCACTCTCTGAAGGTGGGGTGGGGCGGATTTCATTCTTTACATCCATCAGGGCACGAAGCTGACAGCTGACGGGTGAAGTTCTCCAGCGAAGACGTTTAGAGCTCGTGCAGTGAGCAGCCCAGACAGGAGGTGGGGAAAAGAGAGCAGGCTCCCCTGGAGTAGCTAGAACTCTACGTTGATTCCTCGAACTCTGCATCAATTACTGACTAATCTCATAATTTTTGAGCCAGGACGGTTGCGGGGGAGGTGTATAGAGACTCGGCACAGTTTTACTTATGTTTTGAACGGGTCACACCAGAGCTCTCCTGTTCTCAATCTGTACATCAGCCAGGCCTGAATGAAACCACTCCTTCAGGGTGCCTGTGATGTGTGTGATGTGATACGTGTGTGCGAGGGAGGTGATGTGGTGTGTACGTATGTATGTGAGTGTGCGGTATGTGTTCATGGGTGTGCAGTGTGTGACCTGTGCATGGGATGTGTGGTATGTCTATGATGGATGCATGGTGTGTGTGGTGTGGCACACATAACGTGTGTGCAAAGGAGAGCCTTTCATGGCACTCCTGCTGCCCTAGGATACTCACCTTTTGTCTCCACCCCAGCCAGCTCCATCTCTGCCTTCCCAACAGCAGCTGGGAAGACTGGGACAAGTAGGGACACTCAGCCTCTCAGTGCATATCACTGAATCTCTGTCCCACATCAAAGGTGTCATTTTTCATTGATTTTTGTATATGGTACTAGGTAAGGGTCCAACTTCATACCTCGGCCCATGGATATCCGGTATTCTCAACACCGTCTGGTGAAAAAAACATTCATCCCCATTTAGTGATTTTGGCCCCCTTGTCGAAAATCATCTGACCATAATATACAAGGTTTTACTTCTGGGCTCTCCATTCTCAGCCATCACTCTACATATTTGTCTTTATCCCAGTACCACAGTGCTTTAAGGACTGTAGCTTTGCAGTATTACACACACACACACACACACACACACACACACACACACACGTAGGTTTACAGTTGTATGAAAAATAATACAACAATTAACAAGTAATACTACAAGAACAAACTTTTCCCTACTCACAACCATAAACCTACTTTTGTGCACTCCCGTGTATACGGATTCCTATATTCCCTTCTTTCATCTAGAGACAGTACTCTGCCCCTTGCTCTTTTCCACTTCCCAGTATGTCTTGGAGATTGTTTCATATGCAGACCTGAATCGCTCCTCTTTCTTCTGAAGAGCTGCAGAGTACTCCATGGGACGTTCATGCCCTGGCGAGTTTGAGGGACATTGAGATTGTCTCCAGTTTCTTGAGTGAGATTGCAGTGCCACAGCTCACACCAAAGAGCAGTGTGAGAAATGGTTGTTATTGTGTCTGTCGTCAGGGTGCCACCGAGGGCATCGGTCACCTTCTCCATCTCGGGTTGACCTCAGGTGGGCCAGTAGAGGAATTCCTCGCACGTTCCAGTACCAAGGTTAAGGTGGTGCCTCTTAGAAGTTCTGGGTTGTGTTCATCTTGTGGCCCCTGTGGATCTTATATTTACTTGTTCACTCTTCTCTTTGGCCACTGGGGTTCTTGGAACCAAGTTTATGGACCTTATTAGCAACTGTACAGGATTATTTATTACACTGTACAGGAGTACTTATCACACACTTATGGATACTAATCTTAATCTCAGTTTCAGTATTTTCTTTCCCTTTATTTTCCTTTCACTTCAATTCCCAAAGCTGTTTGCTTTATTCCTTGACATTGCACACATTTTTGTAAGGGGCTATAAAGAAACATATACACACATAAATATATTTTTCATACATAAATACGAATTTGAGTCAAGTACCCAGAAGCAGACTTGACCCCTCTTCAGCCTGCCTGCCCCTGTGGCCAAGGACCGTCAAAATGCTTTCAGGCCCTTCTGCCCAGACAGAGGGGAGTGAGGTCTCGCTCTACAACCTCCACCTGGAGCAGGGGGAGGGGGAGGAGAGGATTCCTGCTGGCTGCATGCTGCCCTGCCGCCCACTGAGCATCTCGCTCCCCCTCCCCCGGTGCCCTCATTCAGCCCCAGTCACTTCATCCCACCCACCAGCGTTGTCCTTTTGCCTCACTATGAAAAAGCAATTTGCATGGCTGAGTAAGATAAATGGAGGTAGACTGCTTTCTCATCTCAGAAACCCCTTTCATCTGTGCAGAAGGGGAGAGAGTAGTTTTGTTTTATTGTGGCCCCTGTGGGCTGAGGGCTGAGTTTCGGGTTTGTGATTCATCTGCCTTAAAGACACAGGGCGAGTGAATGGCTGGGAATGCTGCAGTCCGAGGACCAAACACACTTGAACTCTCCCCGTGGGACCTCTAGCTTCTGCATAGGGCAGATGGCGCTGTTTTAAGTCAGAGGGAGGGAGACCAGGTCTGTTTGCAATGCCCCAGGTGGGTGCGGGGCACCTGAGCTGGGTTGTGGGAAATGGGATTCACGACTCAAGCCCAGAGCTTGGGCCTTTCCCAGAGCTGAGTGCAACCTCTAGGATCCTTAGTGTCTTTATCTGCAAAATGGGTGTGTATGTTACTGGGCTCACAGGGTTGTTGTGAGGATTAAATACTAGCTAGCGCCTGCTTCGGAGCGTGTGGCTCAGGCAGTTGGAGCACTGGGGTCTGGTAACTAAAATGTTGCACATTCGGTTCTCCGGGCACATACAGAGGTAACCAGTCAATGCTTCTCTCTTGCATCGATGTTGCTCTCTCTCTCTCTAAAAAGCAATGAAAAAGTGTTCTCAGGTGAGGATAAAAGAAAATAGCTAGTGCTTTAATAGCTCTTATTATATGCCAGTCATCATTGTAAGAGGTTCACACACAGTAACTCATTTAACCCTTACAACATTCTTAGTTATTATCATCCCCATTTTTCAGAGGAGGAGACTGAGGCTCGGAATGCATAAGTAATGTGCCAGAGTTCACCTAGCTGGTGAGTGACAGAGCTGAAGTTTGAATGCAAGTAGTCATTTGGCCCCAGGGCGTGTGCTCTAAAGCACTGGGGCTCTGAGACTTCCGAAAAGATCTGGGCAGCGCCTGGCACCCAGAAGGCACTCGTTCAAAGGTAGATTGTTGCTCTGGTGTCTGAGCCAAGGGCTGGTGGCCGGGCAGAGGTGATCTGGGTGACTCTGGCACTCTAGGTGCCTCCTCCATGGATGACCTTGGGCTTGGGTTGCATTTCTCTGTTAGCATCAGTCTCCCCTGCTCCTGTGCCGGTGACTCCTCCCCCTGCCCCACCACCACATCACAGCACCTAACAGAGTTCTTGACATACAGCCGGTCCTCCACGTTTGCTTAGAGACTGTTTCTTTGTTGGCCGCTGGAGCCATGAGCTACCCCAGGGAGCTGGTGAGCCTATCACTGGGGGACCTTGGTCTCCTCAGGGTGGCAGGGCCAGATACCCCTTTCTGATCTCTTCTGTTCTGTCTTCTCGTGTCTCTGGCAGGCTGTTTTGAGGGCCCTTTAAAAATATCTTTATGATTGGTATTGTTGCCCATCACAGAAGCTAATCATGCTTTTAAAAAAGGAATGTAGACATTACAGCAAGTTTGAAAAATGAAAGTCCTTCATATGCTGCTATTTCTGGTCTGACATTACCTGGGAACTCATCAGAAATGCAGAGTCTCAGGCCTCTCCCACCCGGACCTGCTGAATCACGATCCCACAATGACCCACAGCCACCTGAAAGTTCAAAGAACTGGCCACCACCCTCCTCCCCAGCCCAGCTAAGACAACAAGTGTCATGGTTTGGTGGGCGTGTGAGAGCCTTTTAAAAAGTAGGCTCTTCTAACCTCTTTGCAATTTTCTAGCCTCATCTAAAATCAGAGTCATTCAGCAGGAAGCTAATGATGACCCCATTATCTTGTCTGTCTGCTTCTACTCTTGCCCCCTCTCCAACCTGTTCTCTGCCTCTCCCTCCGCCCCTCCCTCCTCCTGCAGCCATGGTGACTGATTTAAACATAAATCAGATCATGTCGCTCTCCTACCTAGAATCCTTCCCTGTCTTTCTTTCCCTTGTCCTGGGAACTCCACCGGCCTCCCGGCTGCACCTGTCACCCACCCTCTCCTTCCTGCTCCTCACTCCGGACACACTGACCTTTCCTCTCGTCCACCTCTGGGACTTTGCAACCTCACTCCTGTGCTTGGGTGCCCTTTCCTCCCACTTCCCTGCTTTGTTCCTTTTCATCCTCAGGCCTCAGCTTAAATGTCACCTCTTCAGAGGTGGAAGAGGAAACGGGAAAGCATTCCCAAACCTGCCAGTCTCCTTGGTGTCTTTCCCTCACTGTGGTTAGGACTATCTCCCTGCGGAGTGTCAGCCCTATGGGGACAGGGACCATCCTGCCTCACCTCCCTTCTGCTGCAAAGCTAGACCAGGGCCTGGGTATGGGAGGTTAATATCAGCATATAGTTGTTGAATGGGTAAGAGCAGGCATATCAATAACATCACCCTGTTTTTATTAGCTTGTTGAAATTACAAAAACAGTAGATGCTAATTATATTTTTAAAAAATTATGTAGGAAAGCATAAAATAAAAAGTAACATCATAGAGGATGACAGGACACCTTTCCCTGCACACGACCAAACATAAACCAAGTAAATACTGTCCCATCACAGAGACAGGTGGAGCTGGCCTTGAAAGGAGGGGTCACTGTCTCCCTCCTGAGCAGGTTTGCTGGGAGAAGCCTGGGAGGTGAGCTGGATAGATACACAGGAGGAAGTCTCAAAAGCTGTATAATGAGTGGACTTGGATGGCGCTCATTGCTGTGGCAACCCAATTCCCCTGCTGCCGAAAGTGGGGGTTTTTTGTTTCTTTTGCACCTGTCAGGAGCTCCTCTCCCCTCAATATTGCTTGAGAAAGAAAGAGTTTGGCATTCTTTTTTTGAGGTCGGTGACCACCCTGTGACTGACACCATGTGATTCCCTGATGGCCTCGTAAGGAAGGAGCTGGCTGAGCCCCATCCCCACAGCGCCCAGATATACCTGGGGTCATGTCATAGACCCCCGCGACCTGCGCTGAGGGCCAGGGGAGCCAAGCACCCAAGGAGACTATTCTGTTCCCTTCACAAGAAAAGGTTTTCTAGAGTTTTGTTTCCTAGGGATGCTGAAGGTCGAGGTCAGGGGAAGCTCTCCTGAGCAGGCCTCTTGAGTCAGTCCCTGGTTCTGCGTCTCTTTGCCAGGGTTCCCCCAGGGCATTTAACGCTGAAAATGTGGATTACAATAGAACTGAGGGAGACACAGCAGACAGATGGGCAGAATCGAATTATTTGTACCTATCCTCTGCACAGGCTCTGTGCTAGACGCACGTGTCCTCATCCAGTCCTTCTCGCCCGTCAGTAAGGGGGGAGTATTCTCTCCACCGTTAAAACAGTGCAGTCAGGCTCTGAAGCTGACGTGACTTGCCCAAGATCTCAGCGCAGAAATATAAACCGGACTGTGCCTAGGTCTCGAGGTCACGCTCCCCACCCCTCACCACGCCGCCGCCGCCACCACCGGGAAACAGTTCGGTGATGTGAACTGGACGGGAGGGATGGGTCCTTCTCTCGGATGTGCTGGCAGCCAACTTTAAATCTCCCTCTAAGCACAGAGGTTTGTGGGGACTTGCCCCAGCAGCGTCGCCTGGGCCCTTCAGCTGACGGTGCCTTCCTCCTTGACTCCCACCTGCCTCCTTTAATGAGGCGGTGGGCTGCAGTGGGGAACGCATGGGGTGTGCAGGGTCAGATCCACACCAGCTGTGGGTCCTGACCTTGTCTGAACACCAGCCTCAAAAAAGCAATATGGGAAGGCGGCGCCTCCGGGTTTTCATTTCCTGTAAGAACACCTAGCGCTGTCTCAAGGATTAAGTGAACCGAGGGGAAGGATCCAGGACGTGACTTTTCTATTAAACAGCCCAGCGCCTTGGGAGCCTTTTCCACTTTCTCTTCCACAAGCTCAACCCTTCCCCCACACCCCTCCCTCAACCTCTGGCTTTGGCCCGAAGGAGGAGATTAAGACCAACTGTGGGATGGCCTGTGTCCCCAGCCTCAGCCTTCCTTCATGGCTGTCCCCGGGCCACACGCATTGCATCATATCCTGATTTCCTTCCACTCGAGGCTCATGACAAAACTCGGCGACCCAGTCCACCAGGCCTGGCTCTTGATACCTTAATGCGTGTTTAAATTATTCAGAAAATCCTTTTCTCTCTGGACGAAGACTGGCTTTAAAAGCTATTCCTGTGGTTTACACTCAGGAATTTTTTTTTGGATGTCTAAAGCTGAGCTGTCCCTTTCTCTTTGTATTTCTAATCCTCTCCCAGGCAAACAGATGCATCGGGCAGAAGAGGAGGGAGGTGAAAAAGGGGGAGCACGTTAACTGGTTCAACAGATGTGCTCCCCAGTGCGTGCACCTACGACCAGACGTGTGTAATGGTCCTTCCAGCTCTGAAATTCAGTGACTTCTGTCCTTCCAACCTTATCAGTGTACAAGCTCCTTTTTCATTAGTTCTATCTTATTTTTTTAAGATTTTATTTATTTTTAGAGAGGGAAAGGAGAGAGAGAGAGAGAGAGAGAGAGAGACATCAATGTGCAGTTGCTGGGGGACATGGCCTGCAACCTAGGCATGTGCCCTGACTGGGAATCGAACCTGCGATGCCTGGTTCGCAGCCCGCGCTCAATCCACTGAGCTACACCAGCCAGGGCAGTTCCATCTTATTTTTAAAGACCTTCTTCCTTTAAGTGGCGTTGTCTTAGATACTGTTACAGCTCTCCTCCCTTTAGAGTCAGACTAGAAAAGGTGCTCCTTCGGCTTCAGAAACTGACAAGGTCAACCAGCGATCCCTTTACTTCTAAATCCACGACACCCTGTCTTAGGTTCCCAGGACTGCCATAGCAAAGTACAAGCTTCTTAGATTGTAACAAAAAAAAATTAAGAGAAACTTATTCTCTCACAGTTCTGGAGGTCAGAAATCTGAAATCGAATTGTCAGGCAAAATTGGTTCCTCCTGCAGGCACTGAGGGAGACTCCATTCCGTGCCTCTCTCCTAGGTTCTGGCGGCTCCGGCGATCCTCTGCGTTCCTTGGCTCGTGGGTGCATCGTTACAGCCTCTGCCTCAGTCTTCACATGGCATGTCCTCTGTGTGTCTGTGTCTCAAATTCCCTATCCTTTAATAAATATGCAAGAGTACTAGCCCTTGGATTTAGGACCCCCAAAATACAGGATGATCTCGTCCTGAGATCCTTAACTTAATTATACCTACAAAGATGAAAGTTCCAAATAAGGTCTTATTCTCGGATGTTAGAGGTTAAGACTCAGACATATCTTTTTGGAGGACACTGTTCAACCCATTATATACCCTTTTCAGTCCTGAACTTGACCTTTCTGCAGCATGTGAGGCTCTTGATCACTTTCTTTTGGAACCTTCCAGGATGCCAATCCTACATGTCTGGCTGAATCCCTCTTCTTCTGCCCAGCTCTGAAAAGCTAAGGCCCTAGGAATCTTGTCCTTAGCTCTCTTGTCTTAATCTCCCTCAGGAGCCCCATTCATTCCCATAGTCTTCAATAAAGACAGTGGAGATGTCTGGGGTGTGAAAGGCCATATTATTGCAGGCTTTAGGGCTAGAAGGGGTCTTTCACTTAACCTGGTGGCAAGAAGAAAGGAAGATTATAGGATATTATAGGGTTAGAAGAGGGTCCAAAGAAATACAATATTTTGAGATTTCTCTGGTCTTGGTATTTGAGATGGGTTAGGTTGGAGAAAGAGATTAGAAAACCAGGGACCCTTTGGGCAGTCACTGCTGTGATTCAGGTGTATGACAAGGAGGACTTAGGCTAGGATGCTCCCAAGAGAGAGAGAGCATAGGGGGAAGAGGAGTAATGTTTTATGGGGCAGCTATAATGTCGACGAAAGAATGTCCAAACCGCCCTGGCTGGCATAGCTCAGTGGATTGAGCGCAGGCTGCGAACCAAAGCATTGCAGGTTCGATTCCCAGTCAGGGCACATGCCTGGGTTGCAGGCCACAGCCCCCAGCAACCGCACATTGATGTTTCCCTCTCTCTCTCTTTCTCCCTCCCTTCCCTCTCTAAAAATAAATAAATAAAATGTTAAAAAAAAATATCCAAACCTGTAGAAAAGTTTTCTAAGCGTGTTTGACCTCAAATTTTGAGGACATGCCCAGAAGCAAGATCTCAACAAATTGAGAAAATGCTCCAGAGAATGGCAGTTTTGCAGCAAATTTTATATTTACATTAGAATCAAAGGAGAATATGTAAGGAGTCCCATGAAATTCATTGCTGGTAGATTCGGGTGACAGGAGAAAGCAAAGTGAGGAAATCTCTAGGACTGGATAAAAAGCAAAACAGAGAAACACATACCACTTTTCCACGGGTGGGCCCAGGATGGTTGACATTTAACATTTACAGCACATAGACATGGTGCTCGGGCAACGAGACGACTATGAGGAGTTTCGTGGTCTGGCGCTCTGCTGTTGTGCCTCTGAGGGTCTGGAAAAGAAAAGGACTCTGGCGTTTCAAAGGTATGTTATCCTAGGCACATAAGAACAACGGACAGGGCTCACTTAAGGTAAAGACTGACCTTGCTGAAGGAGGCTGCAGGCCTGGGCCGTGACCTGCCCGGTCAGAAATGTCTGATCGGTCTCCTGCGTGGTTGCTTTCAGTCACCGAGCTCGCCGAGCCTGCCCTGTGGCTCCCCTGGGCTCGTCAGGCTTATTCCTTAGCCCTTCCCCATGTACACTCGATGTATGTGCCACTTTATATATGCTTCACTTCTCACAGCAACCTGCAAGGAATATATATTTTACCTCCATCTTACAGATTAAAGAAAGCTCAGAGAGGTTAAGTGATTTGCCTTAAGCCACACAGCAAGTTAGTGGCCGTGCTAGGGGTATAAACCTAAGTGACTTGGAGTCTAGAAATCAGATGGAAAGCATAAATCTGTGAAATATGGTAATTTAATACAAGGCCTGACAGGACTTTATAATGGAACAGACATAGGGAGCGAAAAAAGAATGAGGGACATAATGTGCTGGAGAAAACTGAGGAATTTGGGAGAGTGGGTTAGTGTAGGTGGTGAGGTAGGAAGACAATGAAAATATGCTTTCCATCATACTGAGTCTGGGATGGCAAAGCTGTCACGTGGACAGATGGAAATATTGGACTGGCGGTCAGGAAGGGAGATCAGGATCTGAGGGCCGACCGAATGCTCCTGAGTAAAGCTCTTTTTTTAAATTTTTTAAAATATTTTTAAAAATATTGTATTTATTTATTTTTAGAGAGGGAAGGGAGGGAGAAAGAGAGAGAGAAACATCAATGTGCGGTTGCTGGGGGCTGTGGCCTGCAACCCAGGCATGTGCCCTGCCTGGGAATTGAACCTGCGATGCTTTGGTTCGCAGCCCGCGCTCAATCCACTGAACTTCTCCAGCCAGGGCTCTGAGTAAAGCTCTTGTTGGCAGGCAGCCAGGTGAGCCTGGGCAGAAGCCAGCGGGGAGCAGCTGCAGCCCACCTGGCTCCCTGGCGGGGCGCTGGCGCTCCCCTCAGATGACTGGCAGCAGGGGACCCGGAGCACGGAGCAATGGGATGGTGACAGGCAGGGTAGTTCGTGCTCAAGGTAAGAGACACGGCTACCAGCTCCAGAGCGCAGGACCATGGAACTCCTCACGGTTACCCTGTTTATCCTTCACCTGATGAGACCGAACTTCGTCACGGATTGGTGATGGAGCTGGCATTTGGAATTTCAACCTCTTTTTTGTTTTCCTAGCGAGATCCAGGAGAGACTGGGATGAACCAAACTCCCTTGTTTTTTCCTTTTGCAATGAATTGGTATGGCCCCGGGCTGCGGTTACAGCCCTGTAATTGCAACCACATTGCAAAACAGACCCCAGAAGAAACTGGAAACTCAGTGTGTGTCCAGCTGAGACATCCTCCGGGTTCACCCACGTCAGGGTGTCCGTCAGCAGTCCCTCAAACTCCCCTCAAACACAGGGCTCTTGCACAGGTCATTCCTCTGCCAGGAAGGCCGCCTCCCTTTTTATCCTCCACAGTTTGGTGGGTGAAATGTCACTTTAGGCTCAGGTGACCTCCCAAAGGCCCTGTCTTCAGATACCACCATCCCGAGGGCTGGGTCAGAGTTAACAGAGTCCACAGCACTGACTGTACATGTTCACGGCAACATTATCCGTAAGTCTGACACAAGGTGGCAGCAGCCCGAATGCCCACGGACAGGCGGATGGCTAAACTAAAGATAGTATATGCATACCATGGAATATTATCCTGCTTTAAAAAGGAATGAAATTTCGATACTTGCTATAATGTGGATGAACCTTGAAGACAGTATACTAATTGAAGTAAACCAGACACAAAGGAACAAATACTGTGTGATTCTACTTCTGTGAGGTCCCAAGAGTAGTTACATTCATAGAGACAGAAAGTAGAAGGGTGATTGTTAGGGGCTGGGGGGAGTGGAGAAAGAGGGGAGTTTGTGTTTAATGGGTACAGGGTTTCCGTTTGGGGAGTGGATAAATTCTGGAGATAGGTAATGGTGTTGGCTGTACAATAATATGACTCTACTTAATGCCACTGAATTGTGCAGTTGGAAATAGTTAAAATTGCCCTGGCTGGTGTGGCTCAGTGGATTGAGTGTTGGCCTGTGAACCAAAGGGTCTCTGGTTCAGTTCCCAGTCAGGGTGCATGCCTGGGTTGCAGGCCAGGTCCCCAGTTGAGGGCATGAGAGAGGCAACCACACGTTGATATTTCTCCCTCCCTTCCCCTCAATAAATAAATAAAATATTTTTTAAAAAATTGTTAAAATGGTAAATTCTATGTTTGTATATATATCTTTTTATTGTGGTAAAATACAAATAATATAAAATTTAATTCCCTGTTTTTGAATGTATAGTTTAGTTGTTATGTATATTTTGCACAGAGAACATAAACAGAATGAAAACCGATGGTATAGGAAACAAACAGACCAAAACCCCACGGCTAATGCCTTTACCTGGTGCTCTGGCCATTATTTCTCTAGTGGGTGTCAGTGTGCACAAGGCTTCCCATGCGTTCATTTGTGAGGTCATAAGGCCCTCAGCTGTGGACTCCTTCTACCATAGGGGATTTTAGGGACATAGTCCTCACAGTTAGAGAGGAAATATTTTCCGGGGAGCAGGTGAGGGAGCTATATGTGAGCACCCCCTGTGTTTGGGGGATGATCCGAGGGGGCCCCACGGGAGACACAGTGTTTGTTACAGGAGGGAAGGGAAAAAAGAAGCAAAGAGATCAACTGCATGGTCTTCACCCCCTTCTTGCACTCTCTCTGGAGCTCAGGGTGGCCCAACAGTTCCCCAAAGTGCCCTCAGTCCAGAGCCCCAGGTTGAATGGGGAAGAAAGAATTCTACTCATTCCTCGGTCCTGCCCACCAGCCTTACACCCAGTCCTCCATTCCCTCTAACAATGTCAGGGAGATGATCCCCCCCACCCACCAGCAGCCCACCCTCCCCTGGCTGCTTCTTATCCAGTGGCACCTCAAGTGTGTTCAGGCTGCTGTGGGATCAGGCTGAGGGCCGTTCCCCCCACCCCCATTACAGTCTCCTTGCCTCTATTCTCCCCACTTCTTGGTGTCTCCCCTATTCTTCTCCCCTCCTGTTTACGTCACCACCCACTCACTTTTCTGGCTGAACCTACGTTGCTTCAATTTAAGGTTTCAATATGGGGTTGGGAGCTGCAAGAAAGGATGTTGCCCTCCCTGGGAGTTGCTGGGCCACCAACAGGGTGTTGGGCCACCAGCAGATGTGTGCGCCCACCCACCTACTGAGCTGTTGACTCGGTCAATTCCATTTCCTGGGAGAGGCCACCTCACATGTTTTCTCCCCCCGATTCCTGGCGATGGGAGTTGGAGATAGAGCCCTGGGCTAGATGAGTATAGACAAACCAGATTCAGGAAACCAGTGGATAGGAGTTGCCTGGAGGCTCCCCTAGGGATCTGTTTTCTTCTGTTGGATGTGCGTCTAAAATATATTTGGAGTTTAACTGACAGCTAGAGACCTTGCAGTTAGCGAGTAAGGAAAAGGAACCATCAGCTTCTTTGCTTCCCTGCACAGGTAGAGGGGAGCCCAAGGTGAGAAATACTACTAAGGATGATGACAAAAAGAGCTCCCGGGACCCAAAGAAGCTGCCCAAAAGTTTGCAAAACAGGCTACCTGCTGCAACTCTGTAAAACAACAACAAAAAGCCTGGCAAGAAGAGCCAGTGCCAGATGCACCTTCTTTAAAGGTGCATCTGGACAAGTTGGAGGCTCAGAGGCTCCCAGTTTGCTCCCACTAGCTCCCAACGGCTGCTGAGCGGTTAGAGGACTCCCGGCTCCGGGTCCCTCACGCTGAAGCAGCTGAGAAGCGGCAGCCTTGGCTGCCACCCAGCGGCTCCGGCTGTAATCTTCCCGCCCAGCGTGACTCGCACCAGATCTTAGCAGCTGCAAAAAAGCAGGCTCAGGCTGCCCTGAGAAGCCAGCCTCGCCACCAGTGACTCAGTGGGGGAGGTGGTGGTGGGACTTGGGGCCCGAGGGGCCAGCACTGGTGACAACCCAGTGCTTTTGAGCAGTAGAAGGAAGCTGAGTTCTGAGAACAAGCCCAGCAACAGAACTGTAATCGAATGAATCCATACAGTAATTTCGTTTGTGTCACGGAAGCCTCCCTTGGGGTTAGACAAGCAGATCCCCGGCTTTCTGCTTCCTAAAACGAAGCCTGAACCAAGATCGAGGTTCCAAAGTCAAGTGATCCCTCTTTCCTTTTTGCCACTCACCCCCACCCCACCCCCAAGCCCAAGCAATTATACAGCAGCATCCAGAAAGATGTGGGTGGAGATTATCCTTTATTCATTTTTATTTTGAAGAGAAAAGCCACAGCAAAAAGATGGTGCCAACACACCAGGCATCAGAATGACCCCTGTACATGCAGGACACTGATGGGCACTCACTCTGGAATCTGGTGATTGACAGATGTGCCCCACGGTGACAATGCACCCACAGCTGCAAAAACCCCCTTATTCTTCCCCATTTTTTAAATTTCAAGATACCCCACCCAACCTACCCCAGTTAGCCTTGTGATTCTCAGTTGGATCTCCTAGCATACTGGACTTTTACTCCTGTGGGTTCAGAGTACCCCCCACCCCCAAACAATAAGCATGCATGCCCTAGAGGTACAGGGAAATTGATACAGGACACTGGAACACGGAGAGATGGCTTGCTTCATTTCTCATCGTCCTCCAGCTTGGGAGAAAGGCTGCCCTCCGACCTTCCAATGAGAGATGGAAGGGCATGGAGGCTGCGCCACCTTCCTGGCTCCCCAGGGCCCATGACACTCCGTGTGGCCCCGCTGCTCACACCCCAGCCCTGCCTGATTTTAAACAAAACTTTCTCTTGGGAAAGACATTTGGGAGCTAGCCAATGCAGGGCCCTAAATGATCATTTAAAACAAAATTTCCTGCTTGCTCAGTTTCCATTCAACTCTATCCTGCTGTCCCAAGAGGATTTCTGACACCTGAAGCCCTTGACCTGGCTTGGAGCCTTCCCAGAAATTTGTGGGCCCCGTGGAAGGTGTTTGGTGGCAGCGACCCCTCACCACCCAACCTCCCTGCATTCTCCCAGCACGGTCTTGGGTTTTTATTATCCCTCCCCATGGTCTGCTATGGTTTCCAGACTCGGAGGTACTCAGGGTGGCTGGGAAGGTGTCAGGTGCACATGCTTTCTTCTGTCCTCTCCTCATCGTGGCTGATGGCTCGGAGCTGCCCCTGGGCCGCGGGCTTCACCGACAGGACCAAGCGTTTGCGGAACGTCTCACAGAGCACAATGTACACGAAGGGGTTGAGACAGCTGTTGGCATAGCCCAAGCTGATGGCCGCGTTGTACAGGTAGACAAAGGTGAGCGTCGGGCGGCTGATGGACAGCTGGGTCAGCTGTAGCACGTAGTAGGGCGCCCAACATACAAAGAAGACCAGGCAGATGGCAATGGCTATGCGGGTCACCCTCTTTGTCCGCAGCCGGATGCTGCGTTGAGAGGCAGGAGCCACGGAGGACGTCATGCGCTGTAGGATCCTCATGTACGCAGCCGTGATGACCACAAAGGGCAAGGCAAAGGCCAGGAAAAACTGGTACAGGGTGAACCAGTAGAGGTCAGTGTCCGGGTTGGGCAGGCGGATGCCACAGCCCACAGTGCCCCCCGGGAAGGGGATGAGCCTGGCGTACAGCCACACGGGGGTGATGCTGATGAAGGAGAGGGCCCACAGGAGGCAGATCACTAGGGTGGCCACAGAAGGCTTCCGGAACTTGGTGGAGGAGATGGGGTGGACAGTGGCCAGGTAGCGGTCAATGGCCATGGCGGTCAGGATGTAGGTGCTGGTGAACTGACTGTTGGCGTCCATGGCCGTGATGAGGGTGCACATGGTCTCTCCAAAGTGCCAGACGCCATTGCCCATGAGCTGGTGGATCATGAAGGGCATGCCCAGGAGGAAGAGGAGGTCCACCACCGAGAGGTTGATGATGAAGATGTCGGGGACGTTGCTGCACCAGCGCAGCTTGGACTTCTTCACCACGGCGAAGATGACTGTGGAGTTCCCCACGATGCCCAGGAGGCAGATGATGCCGAACACCGAAGGCATGATGATGTTGATGTAGGAGGCACTCCCCGTGTGAGGAGGTGGCCCTGGGGACAGAAGGAGCAGTGTCAGTCGCTAGACGTGGCCCATGCCCTCTAACAGCCGACATCCTACTGGTGTCCTCGGCCTCCAGTGACCACGCTTGTGTGCTTCTTCATCCTCCATGCCGTTCCAGCTCAGCGTCCACCCTTCACCTGGAATTCTTTCCCACCATTCTCCCACCCCACGCTGGCGCCAACCCATCCTGTCCCCTCGCCCTCTTCCGCCGGGTCCCTGGTCAGTCCTACTAGACCGTAACACACCACCTGTTAGTTAAAGGACCCAGCCTTTGCCTCCTGCATTGTTTCGAAAGACACAGAGTCAAAAACCACGGCTGTCTGCAAAGAATCACTGTGGGCCCCAGGCTTCACCAGGAAACCTCATCAAAATAGCCAGAAGGACATGATAAGAGTGTGTGTGTGCACACGCCTGTGTGGGCGTGTGCACGTACTTTCCTTTCCCTGCTTGCAACCCTGATCATTTCGTGTTAGAAATTGCTGGTGGGAGCTGTGCACTGCTTCCTGGCCATCTCTGTGGGCGACCGTCCTGTGGAGGCTTCCGCCCACGCCCACGAGGCCTGCAGCCCTGACCTCCCCTGGGCTGCTCTCAGGGATGTCCTCAGGCCCCCATCTTCTGGGCCCGAGCTTCTCTGGTGAGCAGGAACTGAAGCTGCTGTGTTGCAGCCCAGCCCCTGAGAATGTTCTTCACAAAAACCTTTCTTCCTTTTCCTTCCTTTCCTTCTCCCTCCTGGAGGAGAATTCCAGGGCACCTCAGCTCTGGAACTGTCAGGCAGTTGCGTTCATTAGGAAAGTTAATCCCTGAGAGCTACCCCTTCCAGGACCTTCCCCAGGGGCAGCGGGGATGGTTCAGATCCCTTCCTGTAGTTGGAGCCAAAAGCCAAGGGCATTGGTGAAGGAGGGAGCCTCCAGCTGCCTCCTCACATGCTATCCTCCAGCTTCTCTTGCTGGCTTTTCCAGCCTGGAATTTTTCCTGCAAAGCATATTTGAAACTCATCATTGAGCCTTCACTGCTAGCCACCATCCTTGCCAATTCTTTTTTTTTTTTTTTTTTTAATTTATTTGAGCCAAACTGACAACGGCGGGGGAACAAGATCTCCAATGCTCCCCCTTGTCACTTCTGAACGTGCCTTTGCTCCAGCCCCTTGGGCCCCTGCCTGCCCCGCCCCCTTCTCCCCTTCCCTGCAAGCAAAGCAGACTGCAGATCTTCTCCCTAAGAACTGCGATAAAGTTTCCCAGGCAGTTCGGTTCAGAGGTGAAACCTTCCCATTTCCCACCCCCAGCTCTGGGGAGGGACACACTCACCAGCCAAGGTGAAGTTATCATCAGGGCCATCCGAGGTGTTGCTGGCACTGGGGTCAGTGGGCAGCGGCGAGGCTCGCAGGTCCATCCTGCCAGTGCCTATCGCCTGCTGGCCCGTCCGCCCACGCAGGCTGCGGCAGCCTCCGGCGCCTGCCTCCCTGTCCTGGAGCACCAGCCCCGCAGTCCCGAAGGGGGTCTTCTGGGGCAGCCTGGCAGCCTCTGCTGCCTCTAAGCCCCACTGCTCTTCCCACTCCCTCCTTCCCGGTTCCCACTGACATCACCTAGACACATTAACATTCGGAGGCAGATAGATGAACATTAACCTCTTCAGTCCCGCGCTGCAGCTCCTGCTCCTGACTGCCTGCAGAGCTAGGGGCCAGGGCCACCCCAGCAGGGAGGGGCTGCCTTCCCCCTGGCTCGGGGCTGCATCTCTTGTGCACACAGGGAGTGCCTCTGTGTTCAGGTGAAGTGTCTGCAAAGGTCAGTGGGCTGACTCCCATTGGAGGAAAGACAGAGCCCGGCCTGGCCTGCGCCCTAACCCCAGGTCCTGGTGGCTGGGCCAGTTGGCCACCCTCAGCCCCTGCCTGGAGGCACATGGATCCCAACCATCTTGCTGGTGAGACTGCCAGTGTCCTTTCAAGACTGAGGAGTCGCTGGCTGCAGAGTCTTTGACCAGTGCTCAGAGGTGACAGGGCACTCCATGCTGGTGATGGCCAGAGTCTCAGGGACCAGAAGAGGATAAACTGTCTGCAAAGGATCGGCATTGACTAGACTCATAGAGGTTTTATTTTTCTAAATGCTCTGCAGTCCTTGAGGTTTTTTTACCTGGGGTTCCTCCAGATAAATTTCAGAACATCGACCCCCAAAGAGATTGTCAACCTGGAGCAGCCTTAGAGGGCAAAGCATGGAGCGAATTCTCTGCAGAGGCCCTGTGGCCGGCCCTCAGGGTCCCTCCCGGACAAGAGCTGCTGCCACACACACTGCCAGACTCAGGAGCTAGGGCTTCAGGAGAACCATAGTTTGACCCCTACACAGTCTTACTTACTCATTTGCTTCATCCAACAAATATTTATCGAGTGTTTACCATTTGCCAAACACTGTTCTATGTTCTGTAGTGAAAACAAACAAACAAACAAACAACAATAAAATCCCAGAGGCCCTGTCCTCATGGAGATTACGTTCAAACTGGGGAGACAGAAAACACACCAAAAAATGAGAAAGACGAGTAAGGACATTGGTGCTCAGTGCTATGACAAACCTAAAGCAGGGTGAGTGGCCCGAGGACCAGCAGGGCGGAGCAGGTTGCTGTTTTACACAGGAAGGCCTCTCTGAGCAGTGTTTCCTGAAGAGTCCTGAAGGAAGTGAAGGGTATATTTGGAAACATCTGGAGGAAAACATTCTTGGCAGTAGGACTGGCCAGTGCAAAGTCCCTGAGGCAGGAGCGCACTGGGCGACCGTGAAGACCAGTCAGCGTGGCTCTCGGAGAGCAAGGGGAAGGTTAGCAAGCAGGAGGTGACATCAGAGAGGAATGAGGGGAAGGCTGGGGTCTGTTGGCCCTGGCCAGCCACTGTCGGGACTTTGGCTTTTCCTTCAGGGGAAATGGGAGTCAGTGGGGGCTTTCAGCTGAGCAGGGAGACGATCACGCATGTTTTAAGAAGATCAGTCTGCGTCTTGGTAGCAATAGAAACAAAGTGAGAATGTATTTTAGTGTGGGTTCCTTTGAAGGCAGAGGCTGAGACAAGGACTCATGTCCACATGGCTTTTCTGCCAGATGACCCAAAGGGCAGGCATGAGGGAGTGGGGACAATGAGACAGGAAAGAAGAAAAAGTCAACATAAGGGTGCATTATCAGTGTTGCTGCTGTGGACATCGGGAGTTCAAGGTTGCTGGGGTCCTTGAACAGGGCACAGACTAGGCCCTGGAACCCACCCCCCCACCAAGGGTAGGACGCAGGGACTTTTCCCAGCTGCCCCGTCCCCCAGGGATTGAAGGTTGCTCCTGAGGTGTTAACTCTGCACATCTGGGTTTCTGGGGAGAGCAGCTCCAATAGGATCAAGATTCAATGGGGCCGAAAGCAGAGAGCTGTGCAGCTCACGACTGAGGCAGGAGGCTGTCAACACGAGTGAATTTTGTGCTGGGGCCGAGAGGGCCAGGCGGCGTTGAAGTCTGGAGCAGGAAGCAGACAGGACGAGGTGTGCACTCGAGACAAGACACTGCTGGCCCGAGATCAGCTGAGCTCACCCACAGCTGCCTGCTGCAGCTGGCGCTGGAGCCAGGGGTGGCCGAGAGAAACCTGACGTGGGTTACCAGAAACATCCAGTGCAGAAGACTGTTGCAGTAATCCAACTGAAAGATGATGCTATCTTAGATCAGGGAGGTGGAGCCTGGGAGAAAGGGTGGGTTTCTAGACATGCGGAGCCCACAGGATTTGCTGAAGAACTGGACAAGAAACGTGCAAGAGGAAGAGGCGTCAGGAATGACTCCTGCGTTTGGGGCCCAAACGACTGGAAGGATGGAGTTGTCATTTACCAAGATAGAAGAGTCTGTGGGAAAGGAAGATTGAGAAGAGAAATTAAGAATTCTGTTCGTGTACGTGACATTTGAGATGCCTGTTACACCAGAGTGGAAATGTTGGGTAATAACTGGGTGAGTCAGAAGTTCAAAGGGGAGGTCGTGCCTGCGGACATCAAGTTAAATGATGACACTGGGTGAGCTCATCTAGGGAGCGAGGGCAGATAGGGAAGAGTTGTGAGGACCTAGAGTGGGCGCACTCCAGAGTTCACAGGTTGGGAAACTGAGCCTTACGGTCCACTCTTTCCTCCTCTTCCACCTGCCGTAGTGTTCTCACATCTGCCCACCCTCCCAGTCATTCTCGAGCCCCCGCTATGGACCAGGTTCTGTAGGCTGTAGTGTAGGTACACTGATGAAAAACAAGTGCCAGGTACCAAGGAGCTTACCGTAAAGAGGGAGGGGGGGTATAGTAACAAGCAAGTTAACAAGGAAAGACGTCCCGTTCAAGGTTTAGATCTCGACAAGTCCAGGTAACTTGAGCATGAAGCGTGGCTCTGGAGTGATGCCACCCCTGCCGTCGTCTGCACTCTGCCTGACTGACAGACAGCAAGGGACTCGGGAAGGGTAGGTTTTAGCTTTCTGGCCTTCGCGTGCTCGGTGGTGTTGGTGGGTGGGGAGGATGAACACTGAGTCAGTCAAGCTATGATGGCAGCCGCCAGGCTGATTTCTCCTTGTGGGAGACGGCATGAAGGGAATGAATGGGGGGATGGGCGTGACTGGGGTTCTTTAGAAAGGAGAGTTGAGGATGTCCTCTTTGAGGAAGCATTCTGGTGGAAGCCTCAGCATCCATTCCACTACAAATGATTAATTTAAACCGATCACAGCAATCTCGTTGCCCTTGCCAGTGACGGTCTCCGGGATGAGCCCGTCTCCTGGATGCCTGTGCACACCTTTTCCAATCCCGTCGTCCACACCTAGTTTACAGGCCATCTGTTGCTGTGGTGACCCACTCTGCACAGCTGCCGACCAAGTTCAGGTACAGGGACAGGTTCAGGTATGACCCGAAGGTGCTGCGTCTCAAGCCTGCACGCTGTGCCTTTCGCCCTCTGTCCTGGATCCTCTCTGTTGTCGTCGTCACAACTCGGAATATGGGGACCCATGAAACGTTTGTGTGTGAACAGCCCAGAAGTGCAGGGCGAGTTTATACCCTTTAGGGTGAACTTTTGACCAATGAGGGATGAAGCCACCAAGAGATGCTTTTTCCTTTTTCCCCAGGACATACGGTCCTAGGACACTTTTCAGGTGACTTTTCTGTAGTCCCACGGGATAGAGCGACTGGTCACTTGCAGTGGTGGGCAACTCGAAAGCCTTACATGGTGCTCCCGGCTGCTTTGCTTTGCTCGTTAATCCTCAGTCATGATTCCTAGAACCACATGTCCAGGTGAAACACCCAAACACACCTTTGCCTTGGCTCTGTTTCCTGGGAGCCTGAGACTAAGGCAGCATGTGACCCATTCCTCCCCGTGACAGCCAAGGGGAGTAGTGTTGGGGTGGAAGGCATCTGGCAAAGTTTTCCGTGTTCTTACAAAGAGGACACAGGAAGAGCCAGTCTCCTTTGCCTCCTCTGAACTTGGTTGCACCCGGACCTGATGACGTGATGCCTGGAACACTTGCAGCCATTTCTCATACTTGCAGCAGGTGAAAATATCCCCACCAATTGAATCACTCAGGGTGTCCTGAGAACACAGAACACACTCGAAAGGGGAAACAGAAGAGTGTTTGATGAAGGGCCTATTTGCCAAGGCTGAGGCATAGTTAAGGGAAATGAGAAGGAGGGTCCCCTAGGGTCGCAACTCTTCAGCCTGAGGCCCAAGGGCAGGGGAGTTGTCTCAGCAGCTGTGGCATTGTGTGAAGGACGCAACTGGCAGGGGTGGAGCCAGAGGGAGAAGTAAGCTGACCTCACTCTCCTCGTGCCTTCTTATCTCTGCCTGAAGGTGCTGTCCTTAAGGGTCAGCCTCCAGGGGCCCTGAGCAAGGTGGACAAAGGTGGAGAGTGGATTCTGAAGGTGCAAATGGAAAACCAGCCCACTGACCCAGGGGGAGGCATTCGAGCCAAGACAAGGCATTTAATACACATTATTTTGTTATTACTCCTCGAAACAACTAGATACTTAAGGAACCTCCTCTTTTTAAAAATATTTATTTATTTATGTTTAGAGAGAAGAAGGGAGGGAGAAAGAGAGGGAGAGAAACATCAATGTGTGGTTGCCTCATGCGCGTCCCCCTACAGGCGACCCAGCTGGCAGTCCAGCTGGGGAATCAAACGGGTGACCCTTTGGTTCACAGGCTGGCGCTCTATCCACTGAGCCACACCAGCCAGGGCTAAGGAGCCTCCTTTGGCTGGGTGGGTTTTCTGGGAGCAGACCCTGGACTGGCAGAGACATGTGAAATGTGCATTGTGGGGTGACCTCTGGGAAAGGAGGAAAGGACATGCATTGGGAAAGGGGGACCATAGATGGTGATGAGGGCCTGACAAGGGCTCTGCAGCCCTGTGGGAAGTCCTGGCACAGCAGGGCCATGGTGAGTGGAAATGGCAAGGCCCCTGTCTAGCTTCCCAGTGGGTGGCCAGGAACCGCTCAAAGAGTGTGAGGCCTAGCTGGGAAAGCTGAGGCCATCCCTGAAGGGACCAGGCACCATCAGCTGAACCACAGTCCTTGCCGCTGGACAGCGAGCCCTTTCCTGAAGAGGAATCAGTGGGGCGTCATCACGTCGGCGCCAGCTTTGTCCCTGCTGCGGTGTGGGGACAAAGCAGGCCAGCAGCTGGTGGTTCACTTCCTTTATCTACACAAAGGGCTAATGATACAGCTCAAAGGTTTGGGTGCATGTGTGTGGACTACAGAACAGGCTGTTCCCGGCTCTGCAAAGGGACATTTGGGCAGCCAGCGTGCAGCATGTTCCCCTGGCAGACATCCCTAGCTTTGACCGTCCACGTGCTCCTTCTGCTGAGCATGGCGCCAGCAGGGTAATGCAGGCTGTTCCTGCAGGCTGCCGCTCCCCGTGAAGCCAGGGGCTGGGAGGCAGAGCTTCACAGTCAGTATCACCAACGCCCCCGGACAAAGCCGCATTGCCCTCGGCCTCCCCTGAGGATTGAAGCTTTGACCTGCTCTCCTCTGAGCCCTCCGCTGTTGCCCTGTTGCTCAGCCTGCCCTGCAGAGTCGTGAGGAAGATTCAAGCCTAGGTTCCCCCGTAAACCCTTTGCCCTCCCAGCCACGGGCCTCCGAGGACCATGCCCTACCCAGATCTCCTCGAGGGTTTGGTGTAGCTCCCTGACTACCCACCTGTCCTGGACTTTGCAGGACTTGGCTGCTGTCTCCATGTTTTGAAGGCTCATCGGGGGCCACTGCATCAGATTCTCTCTTGTCCTGCTCACTCCTGCCTTGTGTCGTCCACCACACCCTCCACCAAACAGCAGGAACAGTCTTACGACAAATCTCACCGCCCTACTCCACTGTTGAAAACACTTGAGTGGCTCCAAATTGCTTTCCAAATAGAGTTAATCCCCTCACAGAGTGTATTGGACAGGACGTTTTTCTGGTTACTCACAAGGTGACCCCCCAGAAAACCAGGGCCTTGAGAAATTCTTTGGGAAGGGAGATACCAACGCGTCTGAAGAGCCCCAGGTGGGAGCTGCTGGTGGGACAAGCAGCGGGTGAGGGTTTCCTTAACTGAGTGGGATGCGCGGGCCCTGGGCTGTGGAAGGCACAGAGCAGCACTGGATTTCCAGAGGAAAGTGAGCATCGTTTTATTAATAGGCAGGGCCCGTAGAGTTACCAGGATGTCGAACCTGCAGAGACTGACGTGGCTAATTGATCACGGAGTCTCTAAAACCAGAATACATGAGCAGCCCACCCGCTGTGTTTCTATTGTCCCTTATGTAAAATGGTGTGGAACAATGAATACAGTCAGCCCTCTGCACATGTGGCTTTGCAACCATGGATTGAAAATACTGTTTTGATCTGCTGTTGGTTGAATCTGCTGATGCAAACCCTGGGCATGTGTGGGGGAGACATGTTTACTGAAAAACACTTGCATATAGTCCTGACTGGTGTGGCTCAGTGGGTTGGGCATCATCCTGCAAAGCAAAAGGTCACTAGTTCGATTCCCCGTCAGGGCACATGCCTGGGTTGTGGGCCAGGTCCCCGCCCCCTGCCCCCTTCCTTAGTTGGGGGTGTGCGAGGGGTGACTGATCTATGTTCCTCTCCCTTGCTTTCTAAATAAAATCTAAAAACAAAACAAAACCCTGTGTATAAGTGGAACCACACAGTTCCAACCTGTGTTGTCCAAGGTTCAGCTGCACTGTAACTCTGCCTCCAGCCTTCCCCAGAAGGGCCTGAGGCCATCTACCTGGTAACTGTGTGTGGTGGAAAGATTAATACTCAGGCCTTTTGGTGATCACTGGGCAATGGCTCTAGCTAATATTAATTCCCAGGGACCCAGAACTCCACGGGGCTCTACTGGTCAGCGTGGGAGTTGAGGTGGGTCGAACAATAAGTGGAGGTGGACTAGAGTGACTTCGAGATGGGCCCTGTGGCTCTTCAGACCTATCTCCCTCCCTGGTGGGGTAGACCTCTGCCAGTCTCAGCCATTGGCCGAATGACTGGATTGGCAGAGCAAGCGATCTGATGAGGAGGCAAGTCGAAGGGAAATCCCTCCTTACCAAGGTGATAAGCAAAAAGCAACCTTGCACCCCTTGGGGAGCTGAAGAGATTAGTGATGTCATCAAGGCCTTTAAAGATTCAGAGCTGGCGATTTTACCCCATCCCCACCTCACTCTCAGTTTGGCCGGAGGGGAAGGTAGAGGGGCCTTAGACAGTGACGGTGGATTAGCCCAAACCTAATTACGTGGTGGCTGCAAATGCAGCCAGTTTCGCATGTGCCATCATTGCCAGAGAAAAGAAGTGCCGTCCCTGCCACCTGCTGTGCAGTTGTGGTGCTGGCTGGTGCTTTTCTCTCTATTCCGAGAAACAGAGAAGGCCAGAAACCCTGCTTGCATTTGTCAGGTTATTGGTGCACCTCGCTGTCGTGCATCAGGACCTGACAGCTCTCCAGTTCTCGGTGCTGGAACGCTTCCACATTACACAGGCATTGTGCGGTGCACTAGCTGATGATGTCACACTGGCAGGGCCTGGAGGGCCGAAAGGACCCGAAGCCCTGGCTGTGGTATAAACGCCGTGAAAATACAGGCCTGACACCTCGGGCAAGGCTTTGGGGTTGCGTGTTCTGAACATGTCCTGACTTTCCCCCCAAAGTAAAGCACAGTTTACCTGCCATCCCCTACCACAAAAGAGGTCCCTCCAGAGATGCATGGTAGGAAAAGGGGGCAGCAATTTTCCAGGAGAAGAGGGAGCAGCGCGGTGCCGGATCGCGAGACCAAGGGCAGCGCAGGCCACCGAGTTACCCCTGTTGGGCCCTTCAGCACAGGGGCGGTGATTCACAGCTGCGAGTCAGTGCGTGGATCCCGAGTACACCCCCGCCCCTGCTCCCGCCTGGTGCCCCCAGTTAGCTGTTCACATTACACCCTGTGCTTTTCCTTCCCTGCAGTCGCCACAGTGGTGATCATATAATTATGTGTGTAGTTGAGTATTTAATGTCTCCCCCTCACCAGACATTCCGTGGAGGCAAAGACCATATCTGTCTTACTTGTCATTTTATCTCCTGTGCCTGGCAAAATGCCAGCACACGATAGACATTCAGTAAGTGGATGAAGGAATGGCGAGTAGGAGGATATATGCAAAAGGCCCTGGCACAGAGGTGGCTGGGGGAAGGGTAGCCCAAGCAATACTGGCCGTGCTCCCCCCACTCCAGCATGGCAACGGTGGCCAGAATGCCCGTGAGCAAGCGGTGGGCATCCCTCCGCTGTGAGGCAGCCCAGGCGCCATAGCCAGGCTCCTTCTGGTTGTGAAAAAGACAAACGAGGTCACCTTTAGGTTCCAAGAGTCCAAGACAGGGATTCCTAGAAGACCCAAGGAAGCACGGAAAGCAGCTCAGGTGAAAATGCTGGCAGGGAATTCTGACACATCCTACCACGTACGCATCATGAAGGCCTTATACTAAATGAAAGAAGCCAGACACAAGAGGACAAGTACTGTGTGATTCCACTCGTGTGAGGTACCTTGGGGAGTTGAATTTATAGAGACAACAAGGGGAATGGCGGCTGCCAGAGGCCGGAGACAGGGAGGAATGGGCAATTGTCATTTAATGAATATGAGGTTTCAGTTTGGGAAGATGGGAAATTTCTGGAGGTGGAGGGTGGTGATGGTTGCCCAATGCCGTGAATGTACTTATTGCTGCTGATCCGCACTCTTAAAATGGTTAAAATCTATTTCATGTTATCTGTATTTTAGCACAATCTAAAAATGTGTTAAATGGTTTTTTAACAGGGAAGGGTATCACATACAGTAATTCAGTTCAAGAATCTCTTATAAGATTTCAAAAGCCTACTATAAATCATATCCTTATAAATTGCAGCTTTGTTGCATGTGCAGTTAAGTATCTTTTCTTTTTTTAAGGTTTTATTTATTTATTTTTAGAGAGACGGGGAGGGAGGGAGAAAGAGGAGAGAAACATCAGTGTGTGGTTGCCTCTCACGTGGCCCCCACTGGGGACCTGGCCTGCAACCCAGGCATGTGCCCTGACTGGGAATCGAACCAGCGACCCTTTGGTACACAACCCGAGCTCAACCCACTGAGTTACACCAGCCAGGGCCTAAATATCTTTTCTTAATGGAAAAGGAAAAACTAAAAACACCACCACCACCCTGGGCCAAAAAGATTCCAAGATATCAGGCCACCTGGAGACCTGGCTAGCATCACATCTTTGGGAGAATAGATTGAGGTAGGTCCGCTGCCTTCTCTGTGGGCACCCAGCCCTTGTGCAGTCCGAGAGAGAACCTGTTTGTTTGTGGGGTTTTTTGCCTCTATCAAGTACTAGGAATCCATACTGGACACCAAGTCACCTAGGCCATAGGCGCTAGTCCAAGGTGCCAGGAACCAGAAGGAGAAAAGCTGGCTCCACTTGCCAGAAGTCATAAGAGTTGTACAAACTGAGCGAAGAAAAGACCGTTTAAGGCCTATCTTCCTTAAAAAGGAGCCTTGTGATATTTCAGGGAAGGATGTTCTTCCCAGGACAATTCAGGGAAGAAAAGAATAACCTTTGAACAAATGATTCTGGGACAACTGGACACACACACACACACACACGAAGTTGGACCCCTACCTCACACCCTATATAAAAATTAAAACAGATCATAGACCTAATGAAAGGACTGAAACTCTAGAACTGTTAGAAGAGGATACAGGGTGCATCTTCATGACCTTGGTTTAGACAACACCTTCTTAGATGTGACACCAAAAGCAGAGCAACAGAAGAAAAATTAGGTAAATAGACTTCGCCATCGTATTTGACAAGCACGTGAAGAAACCGAGATCTCCATACACTGTTGGTAGAAATGTGCAATGAACGGCACAGCCACTCTGAAAAACAGTCTAGCGTTTTCTCAAAGTGTCAACCACAGAGTCACCACATGACACAGCAACCCCACTTCTGAGTCTACACCCAAAAGACATGAAAACATGTCCATACAGCAGCCGGTACATGAATGTTCATAGTGGCCTTAGTCATAATAGCCAGAAACTGGAAACAGCCCAAACGCCCATAAACTGAATGGGTAAAGAAACTATAGAATATCCATACAATGGAATATTTTTCAGCCATAAAAAAAAATGAAGTACTGATACATGCTGCATCATGGATGAACCTCGAAGTCATTACGCTGAGTGGAAGAAGCCAGGCACACAAAGAGCGCACACCCTATGATTCTGTCTGTGCGAAAGGCCCAGGGTAGGCCAATCTTCAGAGGTGCAAAGTGGATTAGTGATTGCCCAGATCGGGAGGGAGGTGGGGGAGGCGGAGAGGCAGCGACAGCTGATGAGCAGGAGCCCTTTCACGGGCGATGAAAGAATTCTGAAATTGATTGTGTGATAGTTTCACCACTCTGTGACTATACTCAAAACCATTGAATTGTGTACTTTCTGCCATTTGGTAGGTGACTTATATCTCAAAAACCTGTTTTTCAAAGCGGGGGTGGGTGGGAGGATGCTCTAGGCACGGGAAGCACTGAGAATGCAGTCTGCTCCCCAGTGTCTCCTGGGAAGCTCATCCAGCTACATCCTGCCAACCGTCTGGAGGATTTGGGGGCTTCACGCTCTTTGCCGAAAGGGGCTTCCTGGAAACACCTCTGACGTGTGAACTGCAGTGTGAAGTTGGGTTCCTGCTGATTCCACGACGATGCCGGAGCCAGGAACATGCGGGAGTCTACCCCTCCGCCCTGCTGCTGACTCGATCGCTGTGCCCTCCAGTGAGTCCCCAACCTGCTCGGGGCCAGACGGGGGGGGGCGGGGGGGGACTGGAACAAAACGAGCCTGTTTCAGGATACTCCTCATTATTTTTGTTTGTTTTTTTGTCTAAATTTTCTTTCAACCTTACCTGAGAACATTTTATTACTTTTAGATACGGAAGAGGCAGAGAGAGAGAGAGGAGGGGAGCAAGAGAGAGGGAGAGAATCATATGGGCCCTGACCGGGGGTAGAACCCCAAACCTCATTTTTTAAATATGATTTTTAAAATGTATTTATTTTTAGAGAGAGGGGAAGGGAGGGAGACAGAGAGGGAGAGAAACATTGATCAGTTGCTGCTCATACGTGTCCCATCGGGGAACCGACCCTGCAGCCCAGGCACGTGCCCTGACCAGTGTGACCCAGCGACCTTCCACTCTCACGGACGACACCCAACCCACTGAGCCTCACGGACCGGGTTTTTGTTTTTGAGGCACACTTACAAGGACTAACGTTGGTACCGACTTTGTACACATCTGCCGTATCCTCGCTGACCCTGTGGGACAGATGCGAGCCCGAGTGAGGACATGGACGCTGAGGCGGGCGACTTTCGCAGACCCACCCGGCTGCACGATGGAGCCTTTCTGACTCCAAAGTCCATGCTCGTTCGTCCCTCCACCCAGGGCTCCCCTGTGATGACACTTTTTGCTTCCAAATGCCCACTCGGGAAAACAAGTCTCAGTTGGTCTCAACCCCTGTGTTTTCAGCCCTTGAAGACGGCCCCTCTCTGGCCGTTCCTCTTTGGCATTTGCCTCACTGGTGGCCTCTTCCCCGCTTCAGCTCTGCAGCATCTGGGGCCCGATTCTGCCCAGCTGCACAGCGCTGTGACAGCGGGCAAATGTTCGAGGAAAAGACTGTGTGGGGAGGAATGAGAACCCAGTTCTTTTTAGAAGAACTTTAATCACCGTTTTGTATTAAGGCACCCAGGCCTCTTCACAATCTGGCTCCTCCCCCCGCCCCCCCCCCCAAGCCCACCCTATGCCCAGCGTCGTACTTAAATATCGTAATGTTTCCAGAACGCTTCTTTCTTTGCTTGGCCACCTCCTCAGCTGTTCTTCAAGTTGCAGCGGAATGACCCTCTCCTCCAGGAAGCTCTCCTGCCCTCCCTTCTGTCCTACCGCCTCCTCCGCCAAACTTCCAGCACAGCGATGCTGCAGCAGATGCTATTGGTGCCTCTCAGGGCACTCTCCCAGGCCAGCACGCCCAGCCTCCAGCTGCTGTGATCTTTGGTTCCAAGGACACACAGCTGCCCCGTTGTCCCCTTGCGTGGAGGATCGCCCTTGGCCGACAGGAGCCTTCTTGCCCCAGGGAGGTTGCCACCCCCCAGGAGCCCACAGCCAAAGCATGAAGCAGAAGTAGAAAAGGCCATCAAGGGAAAGCCTCTGGGGTGCAGCTGTGCTCCAGAGCCCAAGGAGGCAATTCTCTGAGCCAGGCTAAAGCTAGACTTGACCTGAGACCTCCTGCTGGCGATTTCTCCTTCATCAGCCTGCCTCATACCTCCCTTGGGGCCATTTTCCTTCAGCACCAGATCGCTGTAATCAAATTCCATTGTAGTGAAGGACTTCCTTACTGGCTCCCACACTAGACTCTGCAGGCGAGGGCCACATCCCATTTACTTTTGTGCCCAAACCTCCTGGCGGGGGGCTGGCAGACAGCAAGTGCTCCGGGTTGAATTCGGTCCAGCTCCTGAGCGGTTGTAAGAAGCGCCCCATGTGATTCTGCACCGCTCCATCTCCCTGCGTCTGTCTCCTTGATTTCCTCTTCCCTCCCCCGGGATCCCTTCCTAACTGGTCCTCCCTCCTCTGTTCCTTCCCTACCCTCCCAAGTAACAGATTCCCTCTGCTGTGCTCCTTGCAACTTATATTTGAAGGGGGAAAAAATTTGCAGAGCGGGAGGAGGATCTGGAAAAAACAACTGGGCTGGCCCCAGGGCAGATCTCACTGGCAGAGCTGGGGGGCGGGGCCGGGGGCTAGGGCAGCTGTGGGCACAGCCCCGGGGGCAGGGGGCTGGGCAGCGCGGGACCCTGAGCAGAAAGCACCCACAGCCCTGGCAGGCAGCCGTTTCTAATCACTGTTCTGGACTTTTCCCTCACTCTTTCTTTCTGTACGTCTTTACTTCATAAACGCTCTAGGAGCCACGATGTTCCCATTGTTTCTCATTCATCCCCACCCACTCACGGCACCAACCCACACCACAGCAGGAACGTCTTGCTTCAAAGACTTATTAACTTTCCAGGCAGCATCCACGGAGGAGCTGAGTCAGTGCCACTGGCTGGCTGGGAGGCTCGTGTGCAGGGCTGACTCAGCTGGAGCTGGGGCGTCTTAACGGAGGCTTCTCCACCTGCACAGAGCCGGCTGAGGAAGAGGGACCCTGGGAGAGGCTCACCCTGAGCCAGGCTCTGGGCTAGCGCTCCCAGGGCTAATCCATCTAACTCCCTGCAGCGAACCCGTAAGTCACATTTATTGTTTCTGCTGCCCCATCTCCATTCTCTTCATTTTCCTGGGTTTCCAGCAGGGTAACTCAGCACTGGTATCCAGAGCCAATAAAAGCGTTGACAATCAGGTTAAAAACCCAGCTGATGTGGCTCAGTGGACTGAGTGCGGGCTACAAACCAAAGGGTCACTGGTTTGATTCCCAGTCAGGGCACATGCCTGGGTTGAGGGCCAGGTCCCAGGTGAGGGGCACACAAGAGGCAACCACACACTGATATTTCTCTCCCTCTTTCTTCCTCCCTTCCTCTCTAAAAATAAATAAGTAAAACCTTTTAAAAAAAGAAACTCAGGTTAAAAATTCTGGGACAAAGACCCTCATTCCTTTTTGCTGGGCTTGAAACCAGAGAGGGTATGGCCATTAGAGCTGCTGGTTCCAGCTTGCTACCATGTGAAACCTGAAACTAAAGCCATCCCTATAGAAGAGAGAGAGAGAAATGGCCATAAACTAGTTCTGATTCTCTCCTGGAGCCCTGGATCCAGCCATACCTGAAGCTGGTATACATTTGGATTTCCTTGGCTCAATATACCCATTTTGCTCAAGTCAGTCTGGGTTTTCTGTCACTTGCAGTTAAAAGAATTCAAATAAATACCGGTATTTACTACCATATTTAACTAATGCTAAGAGATATAACTCCTATTCTGCCCCAGTTTTCCCATCTCTGATGTTAGTATATCTTACAATCAATGGCGACATCATGATGGAGCCACTGTTTTTTGAACATTTGAGATATTAAGCACAGCTGTTCATATTGTCTTTAACTGAATTAGGTACCCTGTTGGTCCTGGATTTAGTACTGTTTAAATGGTCTTCAGAAAAAAAATCATATTCTGACTTAGCTTTCAGATAAAAAGTAAAAACGTAGAAAGGCAGGGCAGGGGAGCAACAGGGAGTGAAACTGCTATCAGTGAAGCAAAGCTTTCCCTTTGGAGGAATGACTACTCTTTTCTTACAAAGCAATAGCAAGTACTTTGCAGAACCTAAGACATGAAGATAAACCAGGAGCAGAAGATACGTTACATTTTGTTCCTAAAATATGGGTGGAAAGATTATCATATGCCGAGCAATACAACTGAAGACAGGACACGTTGCAAATGTCACCAAAGGGGTGAGAGGCATTTCAAAACAATGAGAGTTGCTGTGACTGATTTATGGCTTGTCCAGGACTATTGCTAAGAGGTTTTGTCATAATGCATTGAATTGTTGGTATGTTTTCCTTTTTTTTTAAACACTATTTATTTCTAGAGAGAGAGGAAGGAAGGGAGAAGAGAGGGAGGGAAACATCGATGTGTGTGAGATGTATGAGAGATATATGGTCAGTTGCCTCTCACATGCCCCCAGCTGGGGACCCGGCCGGCAACCCGGGCACATGCCCTGACTGGGAATCGAACTGGCGAACTTTCAGTTTGCAGGTGGCACTCAGTCCACCCACTGAGCCACACCAGCCAGGCCTGTTGGTGTGTTTTCTTAGTGGTGCATTTTATGACCATTGGAATACACTGTCATTCCCATGTAGCAAAAGTGCTGTTAAAGTCACTTGGTCAAGGTCACAGGCTCTTTACCATTAGATTAGGCTATGGCTTTAAGTCCTTTATTGTAATTCTCAGTAGTTGTCCCAACCCTTCCTAAAGCATGGAACACACCATGGTGTGGGGACGCAGAGACAAAAGGTGAGAAAGGGAAGCAGAAAGCTGGGGCCTCTGGGAAGGAGGCAACACACTTAGAGGCGACGGGAGCTAGGGGTCCAGGCACTGGCTCACACCAAAGTGCAGGGTGGCCCCCAACAGCACTAAGTGTGAGGGGACACCCAAAGACAGTGAGAACTCAGGGGAGACCTGGGAGAGAACTTCCACTCTCCCACTTTGTGTAGGAGGAAGCCAGGTCCCAGAGCAGGGCAGAGACCGAGGTTTAGCTACAATTCCTATATTTACCTCCAATTCGCACATTTCAGATTGAAACTTGGGGGCACTCAGTAAATTACCTGAGGCCATCTGACTTTGAAACCAGGATCTACTTTCCACCACCCAGTGGCCCTGCCTTTCTCTGCTCCAAGTTTCCTGTGAACTGTCTGTTTTATCACTGCTTTCAAGAGGCACGTTTTGTTCGCCCACAGGGAGCAGGTGCTATTAATGTAATATAATCATTTAGGTTGAGTCTGATCAGCGTTTTTTCCCCACCCTGTGTGTAGTTTTCTAGGATGTGGGGGCAGTGGGGCAGGGAGTACCACTGTCCATCCAGGCAAAGAAAAAAATGTCACTCCAGAACGAGTGGGTAGGACAGCAGCATAGAGGGGCAGAGAAAAATGGGATCAGAACACAGTTGTAATCAGGTGGGGAGAGGAACCAGGGGAGCCTGATCCAGCAGCTCAGCAGGACCAGAGCCCCAGCCGACCCTGCAGCCTCTGCCTACCCCAGCCCCCCTTGTGAATTTGCCCCACGCATGGAGGGCTGCAAGCCTGGCTCCTTCCAAATGAGTGGCCGATGTCACAAGCACCCTGCCTCCCTCTCTTCTCCACACTTTGGTCATGCTGGTCGTTATTGGCTTTATTCCCAACCTTCTCCTGCCCCCGGATGACAGGATGGCCACTGGCAGCTCCGAGGCTACGCTGTTTTTATAGCTCTCTGAGTTGGAGCAGAAGGGAGATTTTTTCCCACGACGTCTGTGGAGGTAGTCCCAGGAGCTCTCATTGCCTTGGTTTGGTTACATCCCTATCCCAGGCATATGGAGTACCTTGGTCAGAATTCGATTGCATGGCCTCTTTGGGGGATGGGGTAGGGCTCAAACCCACTCAAATCACGTAGACTGAGAAGGATTTCTGAGGAACAGGTGTGGGCTACTCCCCAGAAGGTTTACTGGAATGGCAAATTACATGCACTGGACCTTGTACGTGCCACCTCCCGGCAACATGGACATTGTGGACCAATCTGACCCAGTTAGACTGTTTCTGGCTTCAAAGAACAACGACAAATGCAGTGGCCTTAGACAGTGGAGAAGCGTGTCCTGCCACACAACTGAAAACCCAGCAGCAGGTCAGGCTCCGGGACAGTGCGGTCAGTTGCTCAAAATACCCTGGAGGTGCCAGTCTCTTTCCCTTTCTCTCCTTTGCCTCTTCCTGTGTCAGCTCCATTTTAAGTCTAGTTTTCCTCCTGGTCCCGAGGTGTCTGCGGCAGTTCTGGACACCACCTCCAGTAACGTTCTCAATCTCTTCCTTAAGCACAAGAAAACCTTAAACAGCCCCATCCCCAGTACAGGTCTGTTGGGTCTCACTTACTCGGGTTGGGTAATGTCCTCAGTCCTAAACCAGTGACTGCCGGGAGACCTGGGGCATTGCCCCACGAAACTGGCTTGGAACAGACATTTCCAGGGGGAGCAGAAGACGGGCAGTCAACTGGGAAGGCCTCCTCCCCCTCCTGCGTTGGGGGAGAAACTGTACATTAAGAGATTTAAATATCAGCCCTGGCTGGTGTGGCTCTGTGGATTGAGCATGGGCCTGTGAACCAGTGGGTCGCCGGTTCAACTCCCAGTCAGGGCACATGCCTGGGTAGTGGGCCAGGTCCCCAGTTCAGGGTGTGTGAAAGGCAACCACACATTAATGTTTCTCTCTCTCTCTCTCTTTCTCCTTCCCTTCCCCTCTCTCTAAAAAATAAATAAATAAAATCTTAAAAAAGAGATTTAAATGTCAACAACCTAAAACATGAGGGGAGAAGTAGAAGTATATTTCCATATGCTATCCAAGTGAAGTTGTTATCAGCTTAAATTAGGAAGCTGTAGATACTTCATGTAAGCCTCCTGGCAGCCGCAAAGGGAAAACCTGTAGTCAATACACTAGAAGTTTGGATAACGGCGTCCGGGCGTACCGACACAAAAACTCACCCGTCACAAAGGAAGACGTCAGGGGAGGAAGCAAGGAACGAGTCTACAAAAGAGAAGCAATTAAATAAAATGTTCACAGCAGAATTATTCATAAGAGCCCCATCTAGCAAGAGTCCAAATGCCCGTCAACTTGTGAGTAGACAAACGTGTTACCTTGGCAGATGACTGTCCCCCGAACAGAGCTCTCCTCTGAGAGGAGTCTAGAACACTGGCTGGAGGACTGTGGACTTGCTAGCTGGGCGGCCTTCGAGTATTTACTTCCTGAGCCTCACCATTTCCATCTGTAAAATTGAAATATGAACACCTACCTCTACAAGTATAATGATAATTAAATGAGGTCATGTAGATAGTGTGCCTTAACTAGTGCTCAAAAATAGCCATTTCTGGAGTGTCTGTTTTACTTGAAGAATTAGGGGAAAGGAATATAATTTAACAGGGAATTGTCAATAATTTCAAATTTATTTGTTTTTGTAGGGAAAAAACATATCATACCTCTATGGGCACCTCACATATGGAAAAAAATGTATTTTACCCCTACTTCACACCATACTAAAATTCATTTCCAGAAGGATTATAGATCTGAAGCTAATATAAATAAATTTTTTAGAATAAAATATAGCTAAATATCTTTATGACTTGGAACAGACAGATCTTTCACAAACAGGAAATACAAAGAATCATAAATGAAAAAATATTAATGAACTATATTAAAACTAAGAACTTCTACTCATCAAAAGATACCATTAAGAGCCCTGACTAGTGAGGTTCAGTTGGTTGGGCATTGTTCCACAAACTGAAAGGTCACCGGTTCGATTCCTGGTCAGGGCACGTGCCTGGGTTGCGGGTTCAGTTCCTGGTTGGAACACATTCAGAGACAACCAATCATCTCACATTGATGTTTCTCTCCTCTTTCCCCTCTCTCTAAATATAAATACATAAAATCTCAAAAAAAAAAGAATATTTATACCAACACACCAGCAGAGTGGATCCATTTATTGTAAATATATTTATAGAATGCAATGAGAATGGACAGACTACAATCACACACAAAAAATATGGTCTAATCTCTCCAATACAGCTTTGAGAAAAAGAACCCAGATCATTCCATTTACATAAAAAACAAAAATAAGCAAAACTAACCTATACTGTCAGATATCAACAAGGAGGTACCTTGGAGTGGTAGTGAAAGGAAGGGGGCAGGACAGGGACTTCCGGGGTCCTGTGCTGTTGTCTTTCCTGATCTGGGTGCTGGTTAACGTGCGGCACTTGCGAAAATTCTTCGAGCTGTACAGCCATGGTAAACGCACTTTTCTGTATGCTACTGACATATGTACATATACTTTAATAACAGGTAACAGAACAAAACAAAAAATGAATATATTAGGAAGTCAAATTCAAAATGTGCCTGAACAGGAGCCTTAAAGAAATTTCTTGCTTACTTCGGGCCTCTGGTTACTCGAACCGCAGATGCTCTCGCTTCCATGAAGGGTGTTTGGTGGATAAGCCTGAAAAGCCCCACTTCCGTTTTCTCAGGGTGAGGTCTGAGATGCCACCTTCCGGAGTCCTCCACCCCAGCGCTGCGGTGGCGCCGGGCTTCCCGGACCCTGTGCAGTGCTCACGGGGATCACGGTGGGGCAGGCGAGGGGTGGGAGGGCAACTGCAGGGTCAGATCCTGTCTGTATTTTAAATTTTGATATTTCGATCATTGTGGGGTTTAGGGGGCATTAGCTGTTATTTTTTCCAAATATTGTTTTGAAATTTACCTATCTTGATTATTGTGGGGTGGGGCGTTTGACATCCGCTTGAACTTTGTGTCTGATTGTCCTCACCCTAGATTAGGACAGTATAACCAGCTTTATTTAAGAAAAAAAAAAAGCAATCTTAGTTTTTATTTTTTTTTTTAATTTTTAGAGAGGGCAAGGGAGAGAGAAAGAGAGGGAGAGAAACATCACTGTGTGGTTGCCTCTCACGTGCCCCCTGCTGGGGACCTGGCCTACAACCCAGACATTTGCCCTGACTGGGAATTGAACTGGTGACCCTTTGGTTCATAAGCTGGCACTCAATACACTGAGCCATAGCAGCCAGGGCCTAGTTCTTATTTTTAAAATAAAATCTTTCTGTCAGGTAGCTCAGTTGGTTGGAGCATTTTCCCTATACGCCAGGGTAGTGGGTTTGATTCCAGATCTGGGCACATACAGGAATCAAACAATGAAGGCATGGATAAGGGGAACAACAAATCGATATTTCTGTCTGACTCTCTTTTTCTCTCTCTGGTCCCTTCCTCCCTTCTCTCCCCCTCTCCCCCTCTCCCCCTCTCCCTCTCTCTCAAGATCAATTAAAAAAAATAACAAAATTATGCTTTAAAAAAACCCACCAAAATCTTTATGCTCCTCAAGCGTTAAGAACTTTCAGTTGGGTTCCACCTCTCAAGGTTTACCATTGTGTTGCCTATTTTCTCATCTAGGGAGTAAAGGAGGAGTTTCAGATTTCAACCACGAGAGGGCGCCAAAGAACAGTTTATGAAGCCGAACTCCGGAGTAAGGGCATCCTCCAGGAAAGACATTCCCCAAGCCTGAATTCCTTTTCTCTAACAAAAACCCATCCATTTTGTGATTCTCTGCCTCTCTATATGCTCCAGTCTTGAGCAGGCTCCAAATTCATGAGCCAACTTCAATAGAAGAGTATGCTTGGATTCTATCCCAAAAGTACCCAAATAGGATATTTATATTGGCGCTTCAGAAAGCTAAAACAAAACCTCATGGGGGTTTGATTTGGTCAGACTTGTGTTTAAACCCTGGCTTGTGTGATGCGGGGCAAGGGATCTTAGTGGAGGGACCAACCTTCTTGATTTGACCGGGGCTGTCCTGGTTTTAGCACTGAAAGTCCCTGCAAACTGGGACAATTGGTCACCCCACTAGCTTGATCCTCAGTTTTTCTGATACGTAAAATGGAAATAATGTCAGTACCTACTGTTGGGAGAATTCAATGAGACAATGATATGTACAGTAGATGCTGAATAAGAAACTAGTTTAGTTTTGTTTTCAAGTAGTAGTGGTTGCAGGCATGACAAAATTTCCTATAAAACCATTTAAACAGAGCCCCAGCTTTTTTATCATCTCAATCAGGCATTCAATTCAATCCCAAAAATACGTGCTGAGTGATTATTACGTATCAAGAAATTGTTAGTGGTTTAGAGGTTATAGGCACATTTTAAAAAATGATTGACACTTCTCAAGGATGTTATGATCTTTAAAGAACAAGGAGCACCCTGGCTGGTGTGGCTCAGTGGATTGAGCGCTGGCCCTTGAACCAAAGGGTTGCCAGTTCGATTCCCAGTCTAGGGCACATGACTGGGTTGCTGGCCAGGGCCAGAAGGGGGCGTGACAGAGGCACAGAGGGACAGAGAGTATTTATAGAGCATAGGGGGGAAAAGTAATCCAAGTTTACTGCCACCACTATCATAGGTCCTTATTTCCTATGGGCAGATAACAGCAGTGACCTCCCCACTCCCATTTCAGTCTCCTATCCAATCAACTCACTACCAGTTTGGCTTCTGTTTTCAAAAGCCCAAAACCAACTCTGCCTTGGCATTCTTTACTGTTTTACAATAGGGCCTCAACCAAACTTTCAAGCCTTATCTTTCAAGCAAACCAGACAACTCCCTTGTTCACACACGCTCCCTTGTTTTCCTTCCTGGATATTACTCACAGCGCTCCCTAAGTTGGAGTGCCCTGCCTTGCTCCTGCCTAGCACAAACTTGTCACGTGGCTTTACTGGGCTTCCCACCAGACACGAGGTCTCCCTTCTATTTCATTTCTTTTTTTAGAAAAAGTTATTTATTGATTTGAGAGAGAGAAACATCAATTTGTTGTTCCACTTATTTATGCATTCATTGGCTGCTTCTTGTGTGTGTCCTGACTGGGGATCCAACCCATAACCTTGGCATATTGAAGACGATGTTCTAACCCACTGATGTACCCACCAGGGCTTTCTAATTCCTTTCTAGTGTCCTTACAGCATTGTTTATTAGTGTCATTTATGGATCCTATTTGGGATTGTGGGTAAGCATTGTCTATTTCACTTAAAAAAAATTTCCTCTAGTTCCTTGAATGTAGCCCACAAATATATATGGATTCACATCCAGAATGCTAATTTTAGCATCTGTGCCCTGGCTTTGCTAGATTTTAGCTATGTGATATTGGGTTACTTAATTAACTTCTCTAAGTCTTGGTTTCTTCATCTGAAAAATAGGGATCGTAAGAGCACCCACCTCAGGATTTCCTCAAGGATTAAATAATAAATGCACTTATGGCGCTTCGTATTATTCTTGGCACAGAAGAAACTATGGAAAATATATATTTAGGAAAAGATCTGTTTAGGCTGGAGGGATAGTGGAGGAAGTGGGATGTGAATAGAGAAAAAAGAGAAGACACCTGAACAAAGGTGTGGAAGGGACCCACCTGAACAAAGACGACAGAACAATCCAGAAAGGAAAGAGCAGGACTTGCTGGGGACGAGGGTGGTCAAGTCCTGGGAAATGCCTCTGGAGAGATTCCCCAGGGAGAGAGACAGAGGCAAAGCTCGTGTGGGGTGAGTCTTCCAGGAATGCGGACCAGCGGGTTGGAAGGCAGGGGAATCAGTCTCCAGTGGTTTGGTGAAGGTTTCTGTCATTGGGTCTGCCCCTTTCAGCAAGAGCAACAAAATTACAAGTGGTGGCCAGTTTGATGGGTGCCAGGATCAGATCAGCATGTGTTTACAGTAAGTTGTAGCAAAAGATGGAATCAAACAAAATGACAACTAGTTATTAGCAGGGTTCAACTTAAAACTGTACATTGTGTTGAAGAATTTAGAGAAGTTCACGAAAGAATGAATTTGGCTTAGTTTCAGTTTGTGGGAGAAAAGCTCTAGAGGAAAAGGGTGGAAAGGATTGGTTATAATGTCAATTTGAGCTACTAAATTTGCTAATGCAACCACCTAGGGTACTAATGGATATAGGGAGTCAGACCAATTTCACTAATTCCTTTCTAGTGTCCTTACAGCATTGTTTATTAGTGTCATTTATGGATCCTATTTGGGATTGTGGGTAAGCATTGTCTATTTCACTTAAAAAAAAATTTCTAAGGCCAAGGTCTCATTGTACTCTGTGGTGGTCAGATCGCACCTGCATATTTTATGGAGTCACATTTTGGTTTGCAAGGAACAAAAACTCAACTGGAATAGGAAAAGTATCAGATTTGATTGGCAGACTGGAACGGTGCCCCCCCAAGGTCTCTTTCACAGGCCAGGGCACCCATTCCCCAGCTGCTGTGTGTTGGCAGCTAAGTGCCTGAAATTCCAGAGAATTGCCCTCAGCAGAAGGGAGCAGCTTTGGTGACATTAACCCCCTCGTGGTTCACAGACAATGGCTGACGAACACTAGCGTACACATGGGAAGGTGACCCCGTGGTGTGTGTGTTTTATGCTCCAGAGCTTTCCACTGTGCGTCAGGTCAAGGTAAGATGAGGCAAGCCTTGCTCAGGTCTTCCACCTTCCCTTGCCTGCTCAGCTTCCTCCTTTATAAGTTTTTCTCCCTCGGTAAATTGCATCTCTCTGTTTCTGAGAACCCTGGCCTAAGACAAGATCGAGTACTTAGAAAATTGCTGGACTCAGGTTCTCAAAGTCATTCCCTGTTGAGGCCTTTGTGTGTGTCTCAGCTCTGATCGTTTTAGTATTGGCCTTATCCTTGAGCAATTCTTTCCCCTGGTCATCCCTGTAAACTCCAGGTGCGTAGCCAGACAGTTCAGCAGCCCCAGGGAGAAAGAACTTCCCTGTCCCAGTAGTTCCACCAAAGGTTCCAGGACTCATTCTGATTGGACTGCCTTGGGTCTCATACCTTTCCCTAAATCCCTCACTATAGGTATTGGTGATGGGGAGGGCGGGAACAGTCATTAGGTAGTTAAGACTGGGCCATGTCTTCCCCACTGGAAAAGTGAGTAGTGAAGTCAGAGAGTGGGGAGGAGGATTCCCCAGGGAAAATTAGGCGCCCCTTACCAGGAGCAAGGGAACATTTGATGGAAGGATGAAAACAACCCAGGTCCCTGTCCGATCCTGAAAAACTGAAAGATGACTGCATGAAGTCATTGGGACGGTGATGGGTACGGAAACCCTCATCTGAGGAATGGTGGCGAGAAAAAGGGACTTTATCCCTATTGATCTGAGAGCTGGGTAGAGGGTGTGTGAAAGAGGGAGTAATCATTATCTTCAGGTATTTGGAACACTGTCATGACTAAGTGGGATTAGATGTGCTCTGTGACACTCCAGGGGGAAACATTAGGATCAAGGGTCAGAGTTTCGAGAAAGGCAGATGATCCATAAGAAATATATGTAAATACATATACAAGGCCTGTCCAGAAAGTATCCAGCTACGTGATATGAAAAATCGAAACATTCATTGAAGAAGATACAAGAAACATTGTACATAGGACAATGACACCTCAGTCCCCTTCCAAGTAGGTACTTTGGGACCTCACACAGTTCTCCCAGTGTCTCTTCCACTGTTCAAAACACTCTACAAAATCCTTTGTTGGAATCACCACGGGCTGCCTTGTTGTATTTTCCTGAACCTCATGGATGGTCCAAAATCTCTTCCCTTTCAAAGGTGATTTTAGTTTTGGGAAAAGCCATAAGTCCCAGGACACCAAATCTGGGCTCTAGTGGGGCCGAGTCACCTGGGTTGCTGATCTTTGTGGATTGCATCCCCTACACATTTAACATTCTCAGGTATTCTGCTTGTTGCAGGCCTTCCAGAATGTGGGTCACTTTCAACAGATTCTCAAACATCTTGCATTGTCCCTTAAAGCCTTATTAAAAAAATATTGTATTTATTTTCAGAGAGAAGGGAAGGGAGGGAGAAAGGGTGAGAAACATCAGTGTGTGAGAGAAACATCAATAGGTTGCCCCTCTCACGCACGCCCCCAGCTGGGGACCTGGCCGGCAACCAGCGTTGAATCTACTGAGCCACACCAGGGCTGTTTCAGGCAGGTCCCTGAAAACCTTCTGAATCATCCGAATATTGTCCACAGAGGAATGTTCAAGCTTAACGCAAAATCTGATGCAGATTCAGATTCACTGCTCTGCTTGCTCAGTCATATTAAATGGGATGGTCACACAGCACACATGCTCACTCAACAGCGTTTACCACCCCCACTGACTAATACAGTGAAGTCGTCATTGTTCATGCATGTGCATTCCAGCCCACTCTTTGTGGCTGCCAGGTTACATCAGTGTCTAGCACACCATTCTCATTATATTAACAATGGCTGGACTTTCTTCAGACAGACCTCATATACAACATATACATACATGTTTACACAAAATGTATATAATTTAAGTTGTCCAAAAAAAAAAAAAAAAAGAACAGGCCTATATGAGAGGTGGTGAGTTGCCCCGTCTGGGAATTCTGTGATGGGCATATTCCTCTTCCTGTGACTAATAAAATACACTTGTGCTTCCTTGTCACCTTGGCTTTTCCACGAAGACTGTGTCTCGGGAGACTCTCGTTGGAAAGCCACACCTGGGCTTTGTGTTGGGGAAATCTGCCCTGCCCAAGAACTGCAGCCAGCAGCACTTTCTCCCAGGTGCACCTCTGCACCCTCTTGTCAGTCATGACACTTGGGGTGTTGCCTGGTGGTGTGGTCGCCTCAGCTTGTGCCTGAACTTCCCTCAGTTCGGTGACAGCACCCCCCCCCCGCCCCCCGGGGCAGTGACTAGCTCATCTTACCCCCTTTGTAGCTTACTCAAGAAATACTAAATAATGTTGAATAAATAATTTTATCAGGACTTTTGTGGAAGGATTCTTGCCTGGGGGAAGGTGTGTGACTAAGGGGCCACAAGGATCCTGCCCAACTCCGAGAGTCTGTGATCAACGCGTGGTGGTGAACCTGAAGCTGACGAATATATGAATAATTGGGAATACCCAGGGCCACCTTGGCTTTTGCGGCTGTTGGAGGGGGTGAGGAGGCACCCTCTACCTCCCTTTTTCGGGGAATTGCACCAATGGGTGTTCACTGGAGACTGTTGGGGCAGAACAGGGGATCTTAGTGACAGCTTTCCCTGGAAGATAAAATGAGTTTCCCCGTTTCAGTCTTTGTACCCTCACACTGCTGCTCCCGAAACCTGGAAGAATGCCCTAACCCTTTCTTCCTCTAGTTACTGTTACTCCTCCCTCCAACCCTGCCTGTTGACACCATCCCCGTGAACCTTTAGGAAAGCACTTCCCCCTCTTTTCCACCCGGCCAAGTCGAAGTGATTTCTCCTTTTCTGGGCTCCCTCCCATTGCTGGGGGAGGGGCAGCAGCAAACGGCCTGCCTCCACCAAGGCACTTACTGCGGCGGACCTTGCTTTACTCGTTTCTTTCTCCCAGTTAGCCTGCATTCTTTCTTCGTGTTTAAGTTATGAGCCAGGTCCATGTGTGGGCTCTATGCCTAATGCAGTACACTCGCGCGCGCGCGCGCGCACCGCTCCTTGTTACAAGAGGGGTAACTGAAAGAGCAGGACATCAGCATTTTAGAATTTTAGAATTGCAAGAGTCCTCCGGAGTCATCTGGTGCAGCCCTCCCCTTTACGGAGGCTCTTCCTGGAGTCGCTTAATATAAGCTTTTGGGTTCGTTCGGCTCCTTCCCTTCTCGAAGCCCAAAACACTTTCACTGTTGATGATTTCAACATTTCAGGCAGGTAGGGAGGTGTAGGTGTCAGTAGCCCCCCCTTTTACCGTAGGGGACGCTGACTCAGGCAACGGGCCTTGGTGGGGCGGGAGCTGTAACGGGAATTCAGGGCTCCAGGCCAAAGTGAAATTTATTGAGTATCCTTTTGGGAAAGTGCAAGTAATCCATTTACAAGCCCCAGGTCTAACTTTCAGGCCTCTAAAAGGATCAGGATGGGGTCGGAAGGACTGATGCAGTGGAAGAGCTTGTAGCATTGACCCCTTGGCAACTTTGCGAAGACCAGCCGGGTCCACCGCCCTTCCTTTCACTGTGTGACCAATGGGGCTGCGGCTTCTTTAAGGACCCAGCGCCCCGCCCCCGGCCCGTCGCGGACCTCCTCCCACCTCCCTGCCCCAGCTCCGCCAGTTCTAGACTTCCCTCGACGATGAGGTCATCTTCCCGCTGTCCATTGGCTGCTCTGGGCCGTCAATCACAGGAAGTCCCGCCGCCTTCCTCAGCTCTCTCGTACCCTTCTCCTCCCCGCTCTTCCCTTAGCCTGCAGGACCCGGCCTTCGCAAGGCCTCTGATTGGCCAGTCCCGCTATCATTCTTCCAGCCAGCGGCGTGGAAGGCGGGAGGCGGGTGTGGTGGGAGGGTCTGCAGCTTCCGTGGCTGAGAGGAGCCGGCGGCGACCGTGTCTGTGGTGTCCGTGGTGGCGGCGAGAACGACTGTCCCATCTTCCCCACCCCCTCGGCTCCACTCGCTACACACCCTCCGCTCGCGTCGACTTCTCCGCAGCTCTGCGCATCCTCACTTGACGTTGAACCTTGGGAGGAGACACGCGCGGCGAAAGCCGGAGCGGGGACCGCCGCGGAGCTCGGGCCGAGTGGGGAGTGCGGAGCGAGGCGGTGAGTGCGAGTCCGTCCAGGGACCCCTCCCCCACGGCGGCCCCGCCCCACCTGAGCATCCTTTCTCCTCCCAACCCCGCCGCGAGCGCCCTCGGGGGTCGGGCGGCCGGCCTCGTGCCTCCGCCCCGTTCCGTTCCCCCCACCCTTCTCCTTCGCCCCTCCAGGCCCGGGTCGCGGAGCTGGGGCGGGTGACACGGGGCGCGGTCCTGCACCTGTGCGCTGCCTGGCCCGGCTGCGCGGGTGGGGAGGTTCCTGCCCCTGCTGCGCCTCGGGAGTATCGTGACGGCGGGGCCCGGGTGTTGGGCTCTTCCCGCACACTTGGTGCAGACCTCAGGGTCCACGTGCAATCCCAGGGTTCCCAGGTGAGGGAGGCTCCCTGGGACTTGTTGGTGCTTGTGCAGCGGCCCGACGCCTCCAGGTGAAATGGCTCCGGCAGATTACGGCCAGGAAGTTTGCCCTCTGCGAAAGTGCCTGTCGGGGCGCTTTGGTTACACACCCCCGCCCCGGCCGGTGCCATCAGAGGGCATTGGTGCTGCGGTGTCTGGGGCCGGAGCGTCCTCGTCCGGCGTTCGAACCTACCATGGGCCAGCCGCGTGGTCTTGGACCTCAGTGTCCCCATTAGAAAAATGCGGGTAATACCTAGGCCCCTGGGGTGGTCGTAAGTTGGGAACGACTGGTAGGCCAGTTTGTATTTAAGCACCAGCACAACTCGGCTTTGTCAGGGTTTCTCTGTTTTCCTACTCTTACGTAGCGTAAGTACAGTGGTACAACATACCACCTTACTTAAGTCTAAGTTACGTGGCGTGAAGGACAGGTGGTGGACGGTAACTGTGTACGAGCCTGTACTGGGCGTGAAGCGTGTGTGTGCAGGATTGTGAAGTAACATCACTTCAATGTAATGTGAAGTTACACCTAGCTTCATGTGTTTTTACGTAACTCTCAAATGCATAAGCTGTCTTAAACGTTCCCAAGTTGCTAGTTTTTGAGATCTTTTCCAGATCTTTTCTACCTGAAGCCAAAGTAACATAATCTTTACTTTCAATAAGAAGTTAAATCTGTGTGTTTTAAGACCTTTAAAAGACCACCCCCCCCAAAAAAAAAAAAAAAAAACCCAACCTTCCAAATCTCACTTACTCAGTTTTACTGTTGAAAAGCTGCCACCTCCCAGGGTAGGGATGAGGTGGTACAGCCAGCTGGCCCACAGCCCCATGACTGCAGGGTGGGGAACCTTTGGCTGAAAATTATTAAACTAAGTTTTGTCTAATGTCCTTTGTATTTTTCATAAGGAATCAAAAGGCTTTATGATACCCAGTTTTTTTAATGAAATAATTTAGAAAGAAACCATTACTGTTTTTTTTTTTTTCAAAAACCTGCAAAGAAAAATGGACTGTAGTCTAGTTCTAGCGTATGCTGTTAAGAAGATCCCGATTCAAAAAAGTCCCATTCAGTAGGATACTTTTTAAATTGAGAGTAAAATGTGAGATGGAAGAGTAATATGAATCCCATAATCCAAAAGTATTTATTGCAGACTTCCCTTGTCCTTAGTATGCTGCCGAGTGGTATGAGGAAGGAATTCAAAAGAAGTATAAAACAGCACCTCACCCCATAAAGGGCAAAAACATAAAGTTTGGGTCACCTAGTAGTAATAATGAGTACTCCTTAAGTAATGACTTCATTCACTCATTCATTTATTCATTCAAGAAACTTTTGTTCCATGCCTGTAACATGCCAGGCAGGTGTTTTTCTAAAAGCCGAGTTTATCAAGGTAAGTGCGATATGTTCCCTACTCATGAGGAGCTCACAATCTAATGGGAGAGGCAGGAAGTGACAGATAATTGTAACACATTTAGATAAACTCTCAGTACAAACCTAGAATTGTGTGGGAGAGGCAAAGGAGCTCTTCCTTTGGATTTCAAAGAGAAGATGATGTTTGAGCTGAATCTTAACTCACTGATGAAGGAGAGGAAGATCATTCCAAATGGGAGTAACCGAACTTGGAAAGATTTCCTGGCACTTTTCTGACTGTAGCAGGTATAAGTCCTAGGGAAGGAGAAGGTATTGGCATTTCTTGGTGCCTACTATGTAGCAGGCATTAAGTTAGACTTTTAATGTATTACTTAATTCTCTCAACCTATGAAGTAGATTTTATCTCCACTTTAGGGAACTAAGGCTCAGAATAGTTAAATAATTTGTATAGGGTTAGTGATAGAGCCAGGACTTGAATCTCTGTCTTAAAAGGGGAGTATGCTTGCTCTTTCCCTTTTACATTCTGCTTTGTAGAAGTAAATACAAATGGTGGGACAGTTCCGCTCACGTAATGTCATTTTATCACATCTGTTACAGGTTACTTTTTGTGAAATGTTCATATTTGTTTTAGCATTACTAAAGTTTATGTAATAAGCCCTGGTTGGTGTACCTCAGTGGGTTGAATGCTAGCCTGCGAACCAAAGGGTCACTGGTTCGATTCCCCAGGGCACATGCCTGGGTTGCGGGCTAGGTCCCCAGTAGGGGACATGTGAGAGGCAACCACACATTGCTGCTTCTCTCCCTCTCCCCCTCCCTTCACCTTTCTCTAAAATTAAATAAATAAAATTTTTAAAAAATAGTTTATATAACAAAGCTATCTTTAACAAATTATATTTATTTTATGCTTATAAGTGTGGCATTTGCTAAAAAGTGTGGCCCATGGAAACATTTAGTAAAAATGGAAGACATTGATTGATATATACTGATTCTATATGAAGTGTTTTACAAAATTTTTTTAATCACTTTATTGTTGTTCAATTACAGTTGTCTGCATTTTCTCCCTACCACTCCCCTCCCCCACCTCAGCCAAACCCACCTCCCTCGCTTGCTTCCACCCTCCCCCTTGGTTTTGTCCTTGTGTCCTTTATCGTAGTTCCTGAAAACCCTTCCCTCCACTGTCTGCTCCCCCCTCCCCTTTGGCTATTGTTAGATTGTTCTTAATTTCAGTGTCTCTGGTTATATTTTGTTTGCTTTTTTCTTTTGTTGATTATGTTTCAGTTAAAGGTAAGATCATACGGTATTTGTCCCTCACCACCTGGTTTATTTCGCGTAGCATAATGCTCTCCAGTTCCATCCGTGCTGTCGCAAAGGTTAGGAGCTCCTTCTTTCTCTCTGCTGTGTAGAATTCCATTGTGTAAAGGTACCATAGTTTTTAAACAGGTATGGACTTTTCTTGAGACTGCAGCTTAAATATTTAAGTATACAAAGTAAAGGGTATCAGACTTATGGCCAATTAAATAGACAGTGGAAGGGGTAAAATAGTTTTGAATAATTAATTTTTACAAAGGGGAAATTAGAATTTTGAAGTCTATAACAAAGATTATGTAGACTTGTTAATACAGTAACAAAGATTATTGTATTATTATGTTTAGAGAGACCCACTATGGCAAGAGCATATACTAGACTATAAGCTCCACAATGTTAAGGATATTTGTTTTTATTTATTCCCAGCTTCAAGAGCAATTCTTGGGACAGAATGCTTGTAAATATTTGATGAATAAAAGATGAGCATGCCCTGGCCAGCGTGGTTCAGTTGGTTGGAGCATTGTCTTGTAACTGAAAGGTTGTCCATTCGTTTCTCAGTCAGGGCACAAGCCCCAATTGCAGGCGCGATTCCTGTTGGGGCATGCAGGAGGGAGCTGATCAGTGTCCACCCCCGTCGCCCTCCCCCTCTCTTTCGAATGAGAATAAAATAAAAAAAAGGGCTAGCATGAATAAATATATGTTTACACTGAGTAGTGTGATTATGAGTAATAATCATATTAAAATATGATTTTTATTTTAACATAATTGATATTTTAATCAAAATATAATTAAATCAGTTGACAAAATATGGAACATTTTGTCATAAATGTTCAAATCAGCTGACAAAATATAGAACATTTTTCTTTTTTTAAGCCTATTTTATTGATTATGCTATCACATTTGTCCTGTTTTTTTCTCCCCTTTATCCCCCTCTGCCTGCACCCCACTCTAGCATTCCTGCCCCCCTTAGTTCATGTCCATGAGTCTTACATATAAGTTCTTTGGCTTCTCGATTTCCTACACTATTCTTAATGTCTCCCTGTTTATTTTGTACCTACCATTTTGCTTCTTATTCTCTGTATCTTTTTTCCCTATTTTCACCCCATGACCCTCCATGTGATCTCCATTTCTGTAATTCTGTTCCTGTTCTAGTTTGCTTACTTTGGTTTTGGTTTTGTTATTTTTTTTAGGTCCACTTGTTGATAGTTGGGAATTTGTTGTCATTTTACTGTTCGTAGTTTTGATCTTCTTTTTCTTAGATAAGTCCTTTTAACATTTCATATAACAAGTCTTGGCGATGATGAACTCCTTTAACTTGACCTTATCTGGGAAGCACTTTATCTTTGCTGGATAGAGTAATCTAGGTTGTAGGTCCTTGCTTTTCATGACTTTGAATACTTCTTTCCAGCCTCTTCTTGCCTGTAAGGTTTCTTGAGAAGTCAGCCGATAGTCTTATGGGAACTCCTTTGTAGGTAATTGTCTCTTTTTCTCTTGCTGCTTTTAACTCTGCAATGGTCGCACTTCTGAATGGGGTGTGAGAGATCACATGGACGACATTGGTTATCCACTTTAAAAGTAGGAATTTAAATGAACAAAATTTCTTTAACATTTTTTTATGAATAATCATCTAAGTAACTTCTGTGAGAAAGTTGGACCTTGGACTGAAACTGACGATTATTTTGCATGGATGATTGTTGTCATCCACTTGACCACTCGAGGGTTAAGATTCTCTCCTTATCATTAATCTTGGGTAATTTAATTGTGATGTGTCTTGATGTGTTTCTCCTTGAATCCTACTTCTTTGGTACTGTCTGAGCCTTGTGGACCTGCATGTCTAGTTCCTTTATCAGATGGGGGAAGTTTTCCTTTATTATTTCTTCAGATAAGTTTTCAGTTTCTTGCTTTTCTTCTTTTCCTTCTGGCACCCCTGTGATTCAGTTGTTGGAAGATTTAAAGTCGTCCCAGAGGTACTAAGTCTCTCCTCATTTAAAAATTCTTGTTTCGCCCTGGCTGATGTAGCTCAGTGGATTGAGCGCGGGCTGCGAACCAAAGCATTGCAGGTTCGATTCCCAGTCAGGGCACGTGCCTGGGTTGCAGGCCACGGCCCCCAGCAACCACACATTGATGTTTCCCTCTCTCTCTTTCTCCCTCCCTTCCCTCTCTAAAAATAAATAAGTAAAATCTTTAAAAAAAAAATTCTTGTTTCTTCATTCTGTTTGAGTTGAATGTCTATTTCTTCTTTTTGTTCCAAATCGTTGATTTGAGTCCCAGTTCCCATCCCTTCATTGTTGATTCCCTGTATATTTTTCATTTTACTTTGTATAATGAAAGAAGAAGCCTTCACTTCTTTCTTTGCAAAATATGGAACATTTTCATCTGCTGAGACAAGCTTTGCATAGGTTATATTTCAGAAGGTCTCTGAAGGGGAAAAGGGAAGACATTGATAGATTACAAATTATAGTTACAGTATGGGGAGTAGCTTATAAATGGATTCATTTGGGAAGAAAAGGAACATTGAATGAAGGGAATGGCCCACTGACACAATTCAACAAGTATAGGCACTGATTATTTCTAAGGCCTTGCTGGAGTTTTGACAATCAAGGAAGTCCTTGCTGGAGTATTGACAACCGTCTCTCTGCTTAAGGAGCTTACAGTTTTACAGAGTAATGTGTTAGCTATCTATTGTGTAACTTACCCTAAAAGTTAGTGTTTAAGACAGCAATAAACATTATCTCTCACAGTTTTTGTGAACCAAGAATATGGGGGTAGCTTGATTGAGCAGTTCAGGTGTAGGGTCCCTTAAAAGATTGCAGTAATATGTCGCCTAGGCATACAGTCATTTGAGGGCTTGACTGAGACTGGCATCTTCCAAGGTGTCTGCTCATGACTGGCAAGTTGGTGCAGACTGTTGGTGGGAGGTCTGAGTTCTCGTAGGCCTCTTTCTAGAGCTACTTGAATGCTTTCATGGCACGGCAGCTAGCTGGCTTCCCCAGAGCAAATAATCCAAAAGACCAAATTGCCTTGTCTTTTATGACAGCTGCAGAAGTCACATACCATCTTTTCTCCAGTATTCTGTTGGTCACACATTGTGGGAAGGGATTGCACAGGAATGTGAATACCAGGACCTGAGATCATTAGGGCTCATCTTGGAGGCTGGATACCACAGTGAGTAGCATAGAAAAATAAGTGTTGAAAGAAGGTACAGAGTATTGGGAAGAAATCAGTGGAAGGAAAGATTACTTTTGGGGAGATGAGGGAATTGAGAAAGATTTAATCTTTTGACAGATACTTACAAATATTTGTAGAGTTCTTACTGTGTGCCTTCTACATGGTCAGCTAATATTTATAAGTAAACAATGAAGTAGGGCCATTTGAAATATTTTAAGTGTTCTAGTCAGCATTTAGACAAAGGACAAATATTTGATCTCTGTGTGCAAGGTGAGGGTGGAGTAATTTTTCTGATATTGAGGACAACAATAACTTATCAGAATGATAGACAAGCAGTTGCAAAGTGCAAGAAGTTATGAGCATAAGGACTAGACTTCCTGCGTTCGAATCCTGGCTCTACCACTTGCTAGTTGTATGACCTTGGGTTTGTGACTGTGATATTCTTGATACTTCTGTCTTCTTAGTGACATACTAATTGTAAAATGGGGACAGTAATGCTGCCTGATTATATTGCCGCTATGAGGATCAAATAAATTAAAATTATGCCAAGTCCTTGGGTCAGCTTACATCATCATCGTCACTGTTACTAAGTTTTGGCAGTAGCATAGAATGTGAGTGAACGAAGTTGGAGTCGGAGATGAATGAATGAATGTAGAATGATGTGAGTATTTAGAAAGAGGCATTTAAATGTTAATCACTGCTGCTTCAGTATCAGTCTTTCCAGTTCAAGTACCTATGTCTAATAAGTTTTATTTTGCAAAGTAAAGTGGACCAATGATTTCATTTATCTGAACTCCATAATTGAAACAAGACCTCTGGAGGTGCTAGTTGCCTGTTAAGAGCATATCATACCTTCTTGTCCCTCTTTACATTACTGTGCCTTCTGTCTGCAGAATGGGTTTAGCCAACAGCAGTACTTAAGATGTATATGCTTCAAAAGAGCTTGGAGGTGGAACTAGGACCCATAGTAAAAATACCTATTAGAATGAGGACTTTTATTACCAAGTCACAAAAGAATCTACAGAGATTCTTAAAAATACTGTATCACTTCTATGAAGAGGAAAAGATCATTGAACTTCATGTTGCTGCAGGTGTTAAAGCAGTTATTGGGTGATCTTCCAAGGTGCCTTGGGTGGAGCTAATTGCTTACATTTTCTTCCGTTCTGTGGTTCAGTGACTCAAGTCCAATTCTTATCGTTTAGTTGGACGGAGGCACCGAGAAATTAAATGGTTTGAGGATCCACAATAGTCTGATGGCTGAGCCTGGGTCAGTTCTTCACCCTGTGTTTAAAGCTGGCTCACATAGCAATAATAGAACATGTGCAGAATCCTTCAAAGACTGAGTGTTGTGAGAAACGTCCTTTTCTTTGGAAACCATATTTTCACTTTTGTGGTATGTCTGGTTCATTTGCTTTCGTACTCATTTTTTTCCCCCTCACCCAAGGACATTTTTTCATTGCTTTTAGAGAGAGAGGAAGGTAAAGAGGAAGGGAGAGAGAAAGAAACATCAATGTAGAAGGAAATATTGATTGGTTTGTCTCCCATATGTGCCTGGATCAGGGATCGTACATACACACCTGGACTGGGGATTGAACCCACAATGTAGGTATGTGCCCTGACTGGTGATCGAACCTGCAGCCTTTTGGTTACTGGACAACACTCTAGCCAGCTGAGCCACACTGGCTAGGGCCCCACTTATTCTTGTTCATCTGCATTTAGAAATCATTTCTTGTATATATGAGTGCTGGTAATAGGTAATTTGGATAGCTCATTTTGAAATCTGGAGTGTATCCTTTATTTGTTACTGAATTTGAAGATAGGTGGGCTGCTTAGAGGTTTTTGATCTCTAAAATTATGAGAATTACAGATGGCTTTGGTTCTTCATAAATTTTTCTGTGTAAGTATGGTTGGTACACAATATTATATTAGGTGTTACAATATAGTGATTTGACAATTTTATACATTACAGAGTGATCTCACCAGTAATTCTAGTAATCATCTGTCACTACGCCACCTTGTCACAGTTATTGACTATATATATGACTTTGGTTTTTTGAAAAACCTTTGCTGTGGTATCAAAATTTAAAGTATAATCAGTGTAATTTGAAAAAATCTTCTAAACTCCCTAGTATGAGAGAGTTAAAATAATTAGTGGGGTAACATGTCAAGCTTAAGGTCATGAACGGAGCTAGGTTCTGACAGTTGTCAGCTGTGTAACCATAGGCTCACTACTTAACCATCTGCTGACTAAGTTTCCTCATCTGTAAAATGGAGTTATTAATTCTTACAGCGTGAGGTTGTTGTAAGGATTAAGGAGAAATGTGAAGGGAGGTGACAGTGGCATTGTCACGGTGCAATCTCATTAGTCTTCCCCAGCTCTGTGAAATACATGATATCATTTTGCAGATGAGGAAGGAGAAGCTTGGAAAGATTAACTAATTTAGAAAGATCATACTGAGGATTTGAACTCAGGTCTGTCTTTGAATTAAAAGATGATGACTCCTTTCATTAATGTGTATTGAAGTGCCTAATTTTGCCTCTAGTAAATGTCTATTCCTGTTTACTTTCTTTTGCATAGCTGGTGGAAAATATCAGTATAGTGAGAATTCTTTGTGGTAGTTATCAAAATATTTTTTCAGTATTCCTTGTATGGATCTTGTTGCCATTCCTGAAATGGAAAGCTATAACAGTGACTTCACATTTTAAATTGCTCAATAAATAACTAAATAAGGGCATACTATAAAGTCCAAATTAAAAACTTCTTTTTGTCAGTGTTTTAGGATCTGTAAATGGTGTAATCAGGGGTGTCCAACTTGCGGCCCGTAGGTTGCATGCAGCCCAGGATGGCTATGAATGTGGCCTAACACAAAATCATAAATTTATTTAAACATTGTGAGGTTTTTTTGTGAATACGTGTTGCAGTGTATTTAATGTGTGACCCAAGACAGCTCTTCTTCTTCCAGCGTGGCCCAGAGACTCCAAAAGGTTGGACACCCCCGGTGTAAGTGATGCCAAAGTCTCTTAATCATGAATTTGTACATATATGTATATTTTGTAAAATGTTTTATTTATTTATTTTTAGAGAGAAAGGAAGGGAGGGAGAGAAACATGGATGTGTGGTTGCCTCTTGCATGCCCCCAACTGGGGACCTGGCCTGCAACCTAGGCATGTGCTCTGACTGGGAATTGAACCAATGACCCTTTGGTTCACAGTCTGGCATTCATTTCACTGAGCCACACCAGTCAGGGCCAAATTTGTGCATATTTTTACTATCACGGAATTTATAGGAATTTGGAAACTTGTCCTTTCCCTGTATTTTAGGACACGCCATGTTGCATTTTGGTATGAGAGGGATGTTATGGTTGTGAAACTGGCTTTATTGTTAATTTTACATTTTATTGTATGATGGGTATATCTTAAGTTAACCTATATCTGTTGTCTTTCCTTTAAAAATTAAAAAAAATTATTGATGTTAGAAAGGAAGGGGAGAGAGAAACATTGATTTGGTCCACTTATTTATGCATTCATTGGTTGCTTTTCTTTTAAATTAAAAATTAAAAAAATTACTGATTTTAAAGAGAGGAAGGGGGAGACAAAGAGAGAAACCTCAATTTTTTCTGTTCCACTTATTTTTGCATTCATTGGTTGATTCTTGTATGTGCCCTGACTAGATATTGAACCCACAACCTTAAAGTATCAGGGTGATGCCCTAACCATCTGACCTGCTTGGTTAGGGTTGTCTTTCCTCTAAGACACAGGTGGCAAACACAAGGCCCGAGGGCCGAATCTGACCCTCCACCTTGTTTCATCCGGCACCTTGTTTCTACCCTGGGACAGCGCTGATCTCTCCCTTAACTGTTAAGGAGTAGTTACATTTATACAGTCCTAAAATTACATTCAGCCCTTTGAAGGCAACTGCAAGACTGATGTGGCCCCTGGTGAAAATGAGTTTGACACCCCTGCTCTAAGAGGTAGAGATGGGGAAACAATTTAGGAATGAAAAGTAAGAGCCGTTTTCTTTCTAATTCTTTTTAAAATTGTTGTTCAAGTACATTTGTCTCCATTTTCACCCACAATGCATCTTTCTTATTCTTGATACACTTTAATTAAAAATCACTTGAACTAAAAGCTTCCTTTTGGAACCTTTTTACTCTTTAATTCTAACATTCTAGGTTAATGCTTTAAAGTTGTGGCATTGAAGGCAAAATGTGGTGGTATTTTAAATTGCATTTTATAGATGCAGTGAATAATTTCACATTATCTTATTAATTTGTTAATATTTTCTTGTGTTCAGCTTTTACTTTTTGCTTTTCTTTTTTGCGAGGGGTTGGGTGGAATCTGGAGTGGGAATAGGGAACCAAGAATATAATAAGATTATAGACTAATGATGATTTGAAATTAAATAGATATAAAGGTTCCTTTTCTTCTTCCAGTGTGAATCTGTGTATACTTTGAGTAAAATGATTGTTTAATCATTTTCTGAAATCAGTTACTCCGTAGCATGATTGAACTTATTTAAAAAAAAATAGTTTTGACTTCTACCTGAAAGCTAATTATGAAGATGAACCTGGCAGAAATGATTTATGTGAAAGCTGGGCATGATCTGTATAATTTGGACAAGTTATTCATGACATTTTATTTTTGTCATGTTTAATAACCTGTTGGTTGCCTAAATAAAACTTGAGTTAATTATAGTGTAACCTTTTGTTCTATTTGGAGAGTGTTAAAGGATTTTTGAATACCCTCCAAAATTCACCTTCATCAAGTGACTTTAGAAAACTCTTTCTAGAACAGGGATCCTTAAAGCTTCACCTGTATGGCCCTCTTTACCTCTTCTGGCCACTTCTTTGTTTTATTAAAAAAAAAAAAAAACAAAAAAACAACATAGTAGATTTCCCTACTGTTTGGAGATAGTAGTGATGTGTTTGCAGTTGAATGCACCTGTTTTCAGTCCTGGCTCTACTGCTCCCTGGCTCTGTTATCTTGGGCAAAGGAATTAATCTTTCTGAATCTCTATTTCCTCATTGGATAGTGGTGAGGTAAATAAAATTACATGTGAAGTATTTAGCACATAATAGACATTCTACGCATGTTCATTTTCTAAGCACCCAGAATTTTTCTTTCGTAGCTCCGGTTAAATTGCAGCTAAATAATTGTGTAATTATTTTATGTTTTTCTTCTCATAAACTTCATGAGGCCAGGGACCAGGTCTGTCTCTTCACTGCTATATTCCCAGCATACTAGCATAGAGCTTGGCATGACATATAGTAGATGCTCAATAAATACTTGGTGAATGAATGAAAATAACCCACTTTCTTCTTTACTTTCTCCTTTCTTGCCCACTTAAGAATTAAGTAGCAATTAAGAATCAAGTAGCAAAATCAATTTGCATCTTGAATTTTGGTCTATTAAAGATTGGAGCTAGGTAAAGGGAAGGGCAGTGAATAGATAAATAACAACAAGAAATAGAGCAGAGTGATATTCAAAGTAAATTATAACATTATAAAATCATAGTACTCTGGGCTTTCTAACTGTAGTATCATATCTGGTGCTCAGCCCAAGTTCTATCAAAACAGTTTTTTGTGAGACCACCACTGACTGCATGTTGCTGAGCCAATGAGTTGTCCCTAGCTTAGTAAAAGGTTAACTCTTGTGGTTACTCAGGAAGAACTTAGGATCATCTTCTCTTTCTTTCCTATTTCATATCAGATCGATCAGTAAATCCTGTTATATTTGTCTTCTAAATATACCCATAATCTGATCAATTCTTACAACGTCTGCCGTACTCACCCTTGTTTTAGTTTGCATTAGTTTAATTTCCATGGCTACAAACTTGGTGGCTTAAAACAATCATATTTATTCTCTTACAGTTCTGAAGGCCAAATGTCTGAAATCTGCGCCAAAATTGAGGTGTCAGCCATCCTTGGAGAGGCAGTAGGGGAGAGTCTATTCCTTGCATCTTCCAGCTTCTATTGGCTGCTGCATTCCTTGGCTTGTGGCAGTATCACTTCAGTCTTCAAGGCCAGCGTCTTCAAATCTCTGAATATCTCCTCTGTGTGTATCAGATCTCTCTTTGCCTCCATTTTATAAAGACATGTGATTGCATTTAGGGTTTATCAATATAATCCAAGATAATCTCCTCATGTCAACATCCTTAATTCAATCACATCTGCAAGGACCCAATCTTTTTTTTTGGTCATATAAGGTAACATTTGTGGGTTCCAGGAATAGGATGTGGAAGATATGGATAGCTTGTTGTTTTTTTTTTCTTTTTTTTCAAAGAGGGAGAGAAACATCAGTGTGTGAGAGATTGCATGCCCCCAACTGGGGACCTGGCCTGCAACCTGACGCAGACACTGGCTGGCTGTGTCTGAGGCGTTATGGATGAGACATGAGATAAATTCACATGGACTACCGAGTCCTGTGGAGGAAAAGGGACAGCACGGCTACCCTCTCAAGGGGAGGGTGCCTCGGAGTCGCCTGGCTGCTCTCTCAAGAGGAGAGCCCCCTGATACTTCCCTTTACAGGTTTTTTATTGGGTTTAATTTGCACAGGAATACAGGTAAAGTTCATTAATCATTGTCAGGCAGTAAGGATCAAACAGTAGATAACAAAGAACTCTGAGGGCCTATTTTGAGTCAGGGTCTGTTAGCTAGAGGGCTACAAAACTTTGGGAAACAAACTCATTTGCTGCTTGGACCTTTATCATTTAATTAAGAGCATTCTTTTTTTTTTTTTTTTAAAGATTTTATTTATTTATTTTTAGAGAGGGGAGGGAGGGAGAAAGAGAGATAGAAACATCAGTGTGTGGTTGCTGGGGGACATGGCCTGCAACCTAGGCATGTGCCCTGACTGGGAATCGAACCTGCGATGCCTGGTTCGCAGCCCGCGCTCAATCCACTGAGCTACACCAGCCAGGGCTCTAATTAAGAGCATTCTTAGTGAAGCAGGTTTCACAGGAGTTTATGTATTCTTTCTCAGGCCTGATTACCCAGGGAACCCGCCCTTTCCAGCACAGGACTGCATCCCCTCTGTCATTGTTTCAGGCTTAAGTCAGGCAGTAGAAGTAAGGCAGCCAAGAGATTAGGAGACTTCTCGCAGACGGAATGAGGACTCAGGCTTTGTCAAAGTCGAGGGGCAAAGGTTCATCACCCTTTTTTGCTGTAGCCCCCAAATCCTTCCTTGGGGACCTCCCACGTCTGTCTTAGGTCATTCCCCGGGGAATCTTACCCATCATTGGCTAACCGACCAAGTATTGGGGACCAGTTATGGATGAAGTAAAAGGAGCAGAAGTGGCACTCCTGCCAGAGAGATAAGCTTCGTTTCCTTAGTGGCAGCTGGTCTGGAGGTCGCTCACTCTAGCCTTAGCCATGGGGGGGGTTACAACTCCTGAAACCAAGCAGGGCGGTTCCCAACAGCAACCCAAGCATGTACCCTGACTGGGAATCAAACCAGCAACCTTTTGGTTTGCAGGCTGTTATTCAGTCCACTGAGCCACACTGGCCAGGGCTTGTTTTTGTTTTAATTCTATTTATTTATTTTTAGAGAGGGGGAGGGAGGGAGAAAGAGAGGGAGACATCAGTGTGTGGTTGCCTCTTGCACTCCCCTTGATGGGGACTTGGCCTGCAATCCAGGTATGTGCCCTGACTGGAAATCCAACCAGCAACCCTTTGGTTCACAGGCTGGCACTCTGTCCACTGAGCCACACCAGCCAGGGCTATATTCCTTTTTTAAAAAGATTTTATTTAGAGAGAAGGGAACGGAAGGAGGAAGAGAGGGAGAGAACTATCCACGTGAGTGAGAAATACCGACTGGTTTTCTCTCCTATGCGCAACCGACCAGGGACTGAACTTGCAACCTAGGCGTGTACCCCTGACCGGGAATTGAACCGGAGACCTTTCACTTTGTGGGATGATGCCCAACAAACTAAGCCACACCAGTCAGGACCATTTTATATTTTTGGTATGACATTATTTCCTGAGGTTTTTTTTTACCTAATACCTTGTCAATTCCCACAATCTCTCCTATCATTCTGTAGTTACGAATACATTTAATGAAAGATATATAAGACCTTTACACTGAAAATCAAAAGACATTGCTGAGAGAAGTTAAAAAAGACCAAAATAGCCCTGGCTGGTGTAGCTCAGTGGATTGAGCTCGGGCTGCGAACCAGGCATCGCAGGTTCGATTCCCAGCCAGGGCACATGCCTAGGTTGCAGGCCAAGGCCCCCAGCAACCGCACATTGATGTTTCTCTCTCTCTCTCTCTTTCTCCCTCCTTTCCCTCTCTAAAAATAAATAAAATCTTAAAAAAAATAATTTAAAAAAAAGACCAAAATAAGTAGAGATATACCATGTTTATGGTTTGAAAGACCCAGTAATGTTAAGCTGTCCAATCTTCCCAAAATATTTTGTGTGTTCAGTCAAAATCTAAGCACATTAGACTTTTTTGTACAAATTGATATGCTTAAACTTACAAGGAAATGCAAAGAACCTAGAATAGCCAAAACAGTTTAGAAACAGAAGAACAAATTTGGGGGAATTAAATTAAACGGATTCAAGACATTCTAAAGCTAGAGTACTCCAGACAGTGTGGTATTGGTATAAAAATAGATATGGATCATTGGAATTCAATAGAGTGTACTGAAATAGACACATGTATGGCCAATTGATTTTTCAGCGAAGGCTCAAATGTAGTTCAGAAGGGGAAAGGATAGTCTTTTCAACAAATGTTGCTTGGACAGTTGGGTATTTGTATGTATAGAAGTGAATCTTAATCCTTATCTCACACTGTTCACAAAAATTAATTTGAAGTGGCTCAAAGACCTAAATATACAAACTGAAACCATAAAAGTTGCAGAAGAAATTGGCCCTGGCCAGTGGGGCTCAGTTGGTTGGGTGGTGTCTGCAGACTGAAAGGTTGCTGGTTTGATTCCCGGTCCTGGTGTGTGGTGCGTGTGCAAGGCAACCAGTCGATGTTTCTTTCCCTCTCTTTCTCTCTTCCCCTCTCTCTAAGAAGTTGCAGAAGAAATTGTAAGAAAATCTTTGCATCCTTGGAGTAGGCAAAGATTTTTTAGGACATAAAAAGCACTAATTGTAGAAGAAAAAGTTGATAAATTGGTCCTTATCAGAAGTAAAATTTTTCATTCTTCAAAAGACACTAAGCAGTTGAAAAGGTAAACCACCAACAGGGAAAAAATATTCATACACGGGATCCAACAGAAGTAACACCTGCTTGAGTGTGGTTGGTAGGGTATGTAAATGTCTCACATGAGATAGAAAGCAATTTGAACATTTCACATAAAATGTCATATGGAGTGCTTGAGTGTGATATTGTGTTACAGAATTACATGCTTATGGTTTTGTAATAAAAGATTTTATAATAAAAAGGGGTGTTATTTGTGCCAGACCCTGTATATTAAAGGACTCATATCCAGAATATATAAAAAACGTTAAAACTCAATATGATAAATGGCCCAGCTAAAAATTAGCAAAAGATTTGTTTCGAATAGACACTTCACAGGAGAAAATATATTTGAATGTCTAAAAGCAAATAAAACCACAATGAAATACTACTTCATTCCCACTAGACTAGCTAAAATTTAAAAAATGCATAATTCTAAATATTGGCGAAGGTGTAAAACAGCTGGAATTCAGTGATACAATCACTTTGAAAAACATTTGGTCACTTTCTTATAAAGTTAAACACAAACACATAGTTATGCAGCCTGGTAGTCTTGCTCCTTAGTATTTGTTACCTAAGAGAAATTAAAACATATATTCACAAAAAGACCACATGAATGTTTATAGCAGCTTTATTCATAATAGCCAAAAAATTGGAAACAACCCAATGCCACCAACAGTTGAATAGATAAAAAACCGTGGATAAACAAAACAATGAATTATCCACACATGCAAAAAAACGAATGAATCTCAAAAACATTATGTTGAGTAAGAGAGTGAGACACAAAGAACTTACTCTATGGTTTTATTTAATTGAGCTGTATAATAGGCAAAATTAATTTATAGTGATAGTAACTAGATCAGTGGTTGCCTGGGGCTGGAGTGGGGCGGAGCGGGGGATTGACTATGAAAGGACATGAAGGTTAATGGGATTTTTTTTTCTTGATCGGGCATGGTGACTACACAAGAATGTGCATTTGTCAAAGCTCACTGAACTCATTGAAAGTGTATACTTAAAACAGGTGTATTTTACTGTAAGTAAATTATGATACCTCAAAGTTGATTTAAAATTGCTGTGTGGGTCAACACTCTGGACTACACAAAACATATTTGCATGCCAACTTCGGTTGAGATCAGTTTGCAACAGCTGATCTGTTCTCACATGTGTGCGTACTACTGGAGTGCATAGCCCATAACAGGTCTTCAAGTTTCTGTTGAATGAGTGAGTGGATGTATAATGTGTCTTCTTGCAGCTCCATTGCAAGAAAACACTCCATTCTTTGTCCTGCAGTTTTCTAACTGCAGTCATTTTATGGAGTTAATTTGACTTCTGACAGTAGTGTCTTGAGTACAAGTCGGGTCATTCATTCTTTCAAATAGTTACTGAGCATCTACCATGTGTAAAACCCTGTCTAAATAAAGTACTTGCTAACTGTGGGGAATTATACCAATGACAATTGACTGTATACATGAAATTTACATTTGATTTATAAAAGCAAAGGCTGGGTAAGCTCCTCTTGCTTAGAATCTGTTTCCGCTGCCATTTCTTTGTCTTCTGTGCTGACACTCTGCTATATCTGAAAAAATAGCATAAGCTTAGTCGCAGACTCTGTACATAATAACTTCTCGGGTGAGAGGAAACAAACATTTCAGAATATCATCTGGTATAGCTGTAGAAATGACAGTTTTCTTCCTTTTCAAAAGTTAGACTTTATGAGGGATGAGCTGACTGACTTGATTTGGTTTCTGGAGACAAATTGCTTCTTGGTCTTGTAGTTAGTCTATGGCCGTACGCCATCTTTGTTAAACTGGGTTATGGCAAATGGGTGGTTTTATAGGTTACCAAACAGAATTATTACATGCCCTTTTTTTCCACCAGAACTTTAAAGAGCACTGGTTATCATTCTGTTCTGATAGTTGTTTCTTTCCTGACTTTGATCAGGCTGCCCTGACTTCTCTGAACAACTGTCTTCTTCCCATTCTCCAAACCATCCTTGCCTATTTTTAAGTTTGCCTGAGGCTTGACTCCTTTACAGAATAGAACTACTTTGCTTGGTGAATATAGCCTCAAACTTGTTTTGAGACTCTCCTTTCCCTATAGTGCTGTGTTTTTCTTAACATTTTTTTCCATCAAGACCTTTTCTTCCTGTTAACAGTTCATTGAGGGTAGTAGACGCACTTGATATTATTTTCTCTCCACATATCTAGTGTAAGACCTGTATCAAGCAGGTATAGTAAATAAAAGAAAGAAGGTGGATGGTACCATTCTAGCCTGAACAGGAATAACATGCAGTTCAGAGTCCATAATGGATGAAAGTACAAGTACTTTAGATAACTGTGAACCTGTGTTTTTCTACTCCACCTTTTCTTGGCACATGCACCTGAAAAGGAAGCCAGGGAGATTAAGAGCTGCTTCTATCTGATAATAGCCCAGAAATTTAAGAGGAGGCAGTTCCCACAGCAGCAATCTGAGTCTAGTAAGAGAGCTTAATGAAGTGCCTTTACCTGTATAGTAGTCAGAGTTGGTCTATGTGCTGAGATATCAGAGGAACTGACTGAGAGAAATTTAACAGGAATATGGAAACAAGGAAAAATAAGTGGACATTGAAATTGCATAAGTATATAATCTTAATAGTTTATTATTTTTAAAAATATTTTATTTATTTATTTTTAGGAAGAGGGGAAGGGAGGGAGAAAAAGAGGGAGGGAAACATCAATGTGTGGTTGCCTCTTGCATGCCCCTACTGGGGACCTGGCCTGCAACCCAGGCATTTGCCCTGACTGGGAATTGAATCGGTGACCCTTTAGTTTGCAGTCTGGCGTTCAATCCACAGAGCCACACCAGCCAGGGCTGTTTATTTTAATTTAGAAAGATCTATTATACTCACTGACAGGTTGCTCTGGTTAGAATTGTTTCTAACTTACATTCACGCTAGAATTAATATCATACTAAAGAAAGAGGACACTAGTTTATCTGCCTTTCAGAATGTACTTTTTCAAATACCTGTTATCTTTGGTGGGTTTAGAATGTTGGTTAGTTTTCACTGAGATTAAATTTATAGTATGTACTTTCATTTTACATTCCTACCAACAGTTCATAAGGGTTTCATTTTCTCCATGTTCTTACCAGTGCATATTTTCTGTTTGTTTATTTATTTTTAAGAAAGATTTTACTTACTTATTTTTAGAGAGAGGGGGCGGGAGAAAGAAAGGGGAAAGGAGACATCAATGCATGGTTGCCTCTCACATGGCTCCCACTGGGGACCTGGCCCGCAACCCAGGTATGTGCCCTGACTGGGAATCAAACCAGCAACCCTTCAGTTTGCAGCCCATGCTCAATCCACTGAGCTACACCAGCCAGAGCTATTTCCTGTTTATTTTATTTTATTTTTTTAAGATTTTATTTATTTATTTTTAGAGAGGGAAGGGAGGGATGGAGAGAGAGAGAGAGAGAGAGAAACATCAATGTGTGGTTGCTGGGGGCCACGGCCTGCAACCTAGGCATGTGCCCTGGCTGGGAATGGAACCTGCGATGCCTGGTTTGCAGCCCACGCTCAATCCACTGAGCTACACCAGCCAGGGCCTGTTTATTTTTTTAATGGTAGCCATCCTAATGGGCATGAGATGGTAGTGTTTCACATTTTCAGTGTTTTCATATCAGATGGATAGTTATTATCACATTGCTCTTTTTTCTCCCACAGTATTTACCAGTCATACCTGAAGTGATTATTTTTTACTTGTTATTATAAACTCCATAAGGGCAGAGATCTTGTCCATTTTCATCACTAGTATTCCTAGGGCTGAGATAGAACCTGACCTGTCTAGGGAATATTTGAAGAAGGAAGGGAGGGAGGGAGGGAAGGAGGGAGGGAGGGAGGGAGGGAAGGTAGTGTAGTGGTTGAAACCAAGGAGTTTTGCATTAGACAGACTTCGATTTGAATCCTAGTTTCCTCATTTATAAAATAGGTGTGATAATGCCTTCCTCATAGGATTGGGTGAGATTAAATGAGGTCATAAATATTTAAAATTCTTAGTATAGCACCTAGTATATTGTAATTAAATTATTAAGTAGCAGCTATTATTATTAAAGAGAGATTAGCTGGCTAACGGGGCATCAGTAGGCTTGGGGCTTTTAAAAACCTCTTTCTCAAGCCCTGCTTTTGTGGCTTGGTTGGAGTGTTGTCCTATAACTGAAAGGTTTTGGGTTCAATTCCTGCTCAGGGCACATACATAGGTTGCAGGATTGATCTCTGGTCTGGGTGTGTACAGAAGACAACCAATTGATACTTCTTTTTTTTTTTTAAAGATTTTATTTATTTATTTTTAGAGAGGGAAGGGAGAGGGAGAGAGAGAGAGAGAACCATCAATGTGCGGTTGCTGGGGGACATGGCCTGCAACCTAGGCATGTGCCCTGACTGGGAATGGAACCTGCGATGCCTGGTTCGCAGCCCGAGCTCAATCCACTGAGCTACGCCAGCCAGGGCTCCAATTGATACTTGTGTCTCACATTGATGTTTCCCTTTCTCTTTCTAAAAGCAATGAAAAAAAAATATCCTTAGGTGAGGATTAAAAAAAAGCAAAAACTCATTCTCTTGTTAATGAGATATATAATATGGAGCAAATTTTCTAACCTCTTTGGTCTGAATTTTGTCCTTTGTAAAATAAGAGTATTAAGTCAGATGACCCCTAAGGGCCTTCCTATGATTTTCATTTGATCCTTACAGTTACCATCACTATATTCATTCCAGCCATCATTGCCACTTCATATCATCCCAGCGTTACTTACAGTAGGAGATTGTTAATCTCAGAAGCGTGTAAATGATAGAATTGATTTAAAGTAATTTTTTAAAGAAAAGATCATTCCGGCCCTGGCTGGTGTAGCGCAGTGGATTGAGCACAAGCCTGGGAACCAAAGCGTCGTTGTTTTGATCCCCGTCAGGGCACAGGCCTGGGTCGTAGGCCAGGTCCCCAGTAGGGGGTGTGCTAGAGGCAACCACACACTGATGTTTTACTCCCTCTCTTTCTCCCTTCCCCATCTCTCTAAAATAAATAAATAAAATCTTAAAAAAAAAGAAAGGATCATTCCATTTCAAAAGTTGCACTATTGAAATAGTTGAAGAATAATTTGCCTTGCTGTGAGGTGTTAAATAATTGAAAATGCCAGGTTGTGTGTTACCACTCACAGATCATAGAAATGGAGGGATGCAGATTGTAATGTAGGTTGCAGTGATAGTTTGGTGGTTTTGCTGATTGTATTGTAGTCAGCCACTGGGGAAAATTGCTTTAAAGATACCCTTCTGTCTATTTGCTGTGGTGCTGTTTGATGGAGGAAATAAAATAATCCTTAAGAGAAGACTTCTGACTTCTGAGATGGGGCTGGTTGTATCCCTGTTCTTTGCAAATGTGGGACCAGATCTGCAAACTCAATCTAAGTTTTAGAGAAAGAGCATTTCATCAATTTGACCAACTTAATAAGATGATATGGCTGATATGGCTTATCCAGCATAGTTTTTCCCCTCCCCTCCCCTCC
>PVIA01005370.1:0-116844 GCA_004024845.1 Tonatia bakeri
GTGCATTATGTTTTCAAATGACTACAAAGTAGTTAGAACATAAATGCTTGAGTTGTTTGGACCTCACTATCTAATAAATGGTAGTGTTGGGTATTTCTTTTGATCTAAGCATACCATGAACAATAACTGAGACATTAGGGGCAACAGGAATTAAGAAAATTGAGAACCTTTGATAGAGACTATACAGGGCTGGGCAAAAGTAGGTTTACAGTTGTTCATATGGCAAATAGTACAATAATTAATGAATAATAAATAACCCAAAAATGTAGTCTGTGTTTTGCATGCTCACAACTATAAACCTTATATTTTCCCACCCTGTATATGCCACCTCAGAGTAGGAAACAATTTCTTAAACAGAAGGCATAAAGCATTAATCATAAAGAAAATAAAACATAAATTTAAATTTCTTAATATTGAGAACTTCATCAAAAAATTGATGAATACAATATTGTATTCATCAAAAAATACCACAAAGATACTAAAAAAGCAAGTCATAGGGTGGGAGAAGGTATAAGCAATGAACAAAACTAACAAAGAACACTATTCAGAATAAATTAAAAATCACTACAAATCAATAAGATAAAGATAACTTTATAGAAAAATGGGGGAAAGCTTAGGCAAATTAGAAAATAGGAAATCCATATGGAAAACAAATTCATGAAAAATGCTCCTTCACACTAGAAATGAGCAAAATACAAATGAAAACACGAGAAAATAAAAGTCTAAAATTTCTAGAAAAAAAACAAAAGGAAAATTCTTTCTGATTTGAGGTAAACCAACAAGTTTTTAGACCAGCACAAAAAGCTCAATCAATGAAAATTTTTTGACAAATTGGACTTCATAAAAATTAAAAACTTCTCTTCAAAAAATACACAAGAAAATAAAAATTCAAGGATAGATTTGGAGAAAGTACTTGCAAAACATGTATTTGTTAAAGAATCTGTTCAGAATACATAAATAATTCTTTGTTAAGAAAACAACCAAATTTTAAAATGGGTAAAGGATTTAAACAGACATTTTATCCAAGTCAACATACAAATTGCCAATGAACATATGAAAATATGCCCAACATCATTAGTCACCAGAAAAAATGTACACAAGAAATCATTACATATGCTAGAATAGCTAAAATTAAAAAGATGGAATATAGCAAGTGTTGACAGGGATGTGAGGCAACCAGAACTCATGTAAGATTGCTGGTATGTAAAGTGTAAAATGGTAAAACTGTGGAAAACTATCTGGTGGTTTCTTATAAAGTCAAAATTATACATACTCCATGAATCAGCAATGTCCTTCCTACATATTTACCCAAGAGAAGTAAAAATACAAATCCACAAAAAGACATGTATTAAGTTTGTCTTGGAAGCTGTAGTCACAATTGCCAAGAACTGGAAACATTCCAAATGTCCATTAGGAGAGAATGGATAAGCTATGACATAGTCTACAACAGAATAGTACTCAGAGAGTATTTTCTGGATAATTTTATTTATCAAACATCTGGAAATGACAAACTTAGCAACAGAAAACACTAGTGATAGAGGTGTGGGGATGACTGCAAAGGGGCATGAAGGAACTTTGCAGGTGATGGAATCACTCTCCCTTGACTGTGATGGTAACTACATGTGGGGGTGAATACATGAGGGTTTACAGTTGTCAAAAGTCATCAAACTGTACACTTCAAAAGAAGGAAACACACTGTGTGTAAATTATACCCAAATAGACTTGGTTTTTGAAATTTTAACTGAAGAAAAAGAAACACAATGAGGTATCACTAAATACTGGCCAGACTGGAAAACTTTCCAGAGTCCGTTGACACCAAACATTGTCAAGGATGAGGAGCAGCAGGAGCTTCTCAAGGAGCAGACTATGTGGTGGATCCTGGTGTGGGAGAAATTTACTAGGGGTCGACCTCTAACGAAGGGAAGGGCGAGAAAGCAGGAAGAGAGCTCAGGTGCAAGCTTCACAAAGTCTTGATGGGTGCTCCAGGGAATTGCCCACCAGAGCTGTCCCACTGTAGTCCAGAAGGGCCACGCCTTTGTTCCCCCACCCCCCCATCATCAGAGCCAGCTGTCCCAGGAAGGGCATGTCCTGAGGCAAAGGCAGCTTTGAGTGGAGACAGACCCTGGACTTGTTGAGCTGCACAGTGAGTCTTTCTGGAGCAAGGATCTACAGCGTCCGGCAGCAGTAAGGCCTGCTTGAGTGTGGTTGGTAGGGTATGTGAATGTCTCACACAAGATGGACAGCAATTTGAACTTTTCACCTAAAATGTCATATGGTGTGGTTGAGTGTGATAGTGTTATGTTACAGAATTACATGCTTATGGTTTTGTAATAAAAGATTTTATAATAAGCAGGGGTGTTATTTGTGCCAAACCCTGTATATGGCACACCTTCCAGTCCACCACAGGAACATGCAAACTCTACTAATTGTGTTGGGACTTAACCCAATCACTCTGGACTCCGGTTTGGTACTGTTGATGATGTGCATGATATATAATCTGGCATGCTACTTCTTAGTATGTGTCCTAGTGAAATGCATGCCAGTGTGTCCTAGGATAAACAAACACCCATCCTAGCACTGCTTCTAATGGCCCCAGAATGGAAACAGCTCAAAAGTTCATCAGTAGTAGAACACACAAGTAAATCATGGTATTGTCATACAGTGGAATAACCAATAAATTATTATATATCAATAAAATGATCTTAATATATACATATACAGGTATGCAATGTTATAGACCAATAAAAATGAACAAGCTGTAACAATAAGATTCCCATTGGTGAATCTCATTAACATAATGTAAGCAAAAGAAAGAAGGCACACAAGAATACATACAGTATGACTTCCTCCATATAATGATTTCAGATTGGCAAAACCTAACCCTATGGTTTGGGAATGGAATTATCCATCTGTGAAGAAAAGCAATGAAATGATTGTCACAGAAGTCAGGACAGCAGTTGCTCTGGACAGAGGGGAGTTCTGATGAGGGCAGTAGCACCAGGAAAAGTCTTCCAGGTTTTAGTGAACATCCGTGGGTGTTCCCTTTATACTTACTAATCAAGCTGGACCTACACGTTCAGGGTACATTTCTTTGTACATGTTATATTTCACAACAAAGCAAGGGAAAATGGCATCAACATAATGGTTAAAGGAACTGGATAAGTTCGACCTGAAAAAAAGAAAAGAAAAAGCTCAGGAGTTACAGAATAGTCATCAATTATCTCAAAAGCTGTCTGAGAGGGCCCAGTTAGGACCTTTGAAAGAAGAAATTTTCTAATGATCCAAACACATGAAATGGTCCTCTGGGCTCAGCTGCTCCCTGGGCCTGTGCGGTCTGAGGTCAAGGCTAAGTGATGTGGGCAGAGGACAAGCTAGGTGGTTCAACCTCTCTGCCAGTTCCAAGGTCCCATACAAAGAACTAGGCCTTAACAGGGAAGTAGGAAGAGCTCCGGCTGATGGGAGCCAGGAAGCCATTCCACATAAAGGAACAAAGAATGAAAGAGCACATGTTTATTTTTAAAATAAATGTTAGTGAATGGATCCTTGCTGGGTGAGTTCATTTAACTTGCCATTTCTACTTGGGGAAATACCTGTTGCTTTTACACAGGCAGAATCTGGTTTCCAGCTGAACCTGTTCCACCCCTGGCCTTCTAGGCTCTAGGTCCCAGCCACCTTGAGTCCATCAGGGACTATGCAAGGCCTTGTCATCCAAACACCTCCCAGGTGGATCACCACCCACAAAGAGGAGGAGCAGGGAGATGGAAGGCAAGGTATACCACCAATACTACCACTATTGATCATGGTAATGACCACTGGCCATATGTTTTGCATACGTTTTCTCACTTAAAGAATCCAGCTCTGTTTATGCCTTCAACCCATACAGCCATATTCAATTCACCACGACTTAGAAGACTGATCCACCCACATTTACCATAGTGATCAGAAATGGTCTGGCAGAAGGCGAGCACACTTCAGTTTGGACAATGTTTAGGGTAGAGGGATCTGGTTTTTATTCTGGACTAAGAGGGGCAGCCACCTGTCACCCACTGCTACCCCCTCTCATGCCCTTGGCTGCCCTCTCCCTTGTTCGTAAATGATAACTTTCCACACTGCCCACCCTATGATAACTAACGTTAATAGAGCACCTCCTGCAGGTGACACACAGAACTAGACACTTCTCATAAGTATTTCATCCTAACGCAGTTTTACTGATGAGCAAACCAAAGTTCAGAGTAGTTAAATAACCTACACAAGGCCACACAGCTCATCGGGAGCAGAAGAAAATGCAAACAACCTCATACATATGCCAGTGCTTTACTATATAATGAGTTCCTCCCACGACAGCCGTCCATTTCTACTCCCAGCCCTTCCTACATGGGGAAACTGGCTTCCCATTCCCTCCAACAAAGGCCTACCTGACCTTGTCTTGCCCATTTATGGTCATCACCCTACCTGATTTCCTTAACAAAAACCAAGAGATTTTCTCCATCCTACTTGGTAACAAATATTTCTTACCAGTTGAAAAATGTAATTCACTCCATCTCTCTCTACTTCCTCTTCTACTTAACTTTCTTGAAACCCTCATTGGTAACAGAGCAGGAGTCCCTTTTCCACAGAGGGACACCCCGCATTTTTGTGGATTTGCTTAGGAAGAGCTGATAGAGCGCAGTGTCCACAGGAGATCAGTGGCCATACTGACTGATCAAAGTGAAAGAAGCCGGTAAAAACTCAGCAAGTCTGATGACTGAGAAGAAAATTATTTTCGTGACTGCGCATGCGCGTGAGTTCACAGCTCCTAGGAACCCCCTGCGTGTGCAAGGAAGGGTCCGGTGAGTAGGCAAACTCACAGCGCTGCCCATCGTGCTTTCTCAGGCCAGCAACACAGTCCTGCTGCTCTCCGCGACTCCCCCAGTGAAGCGCAGGTTCATATTTGCAGAGGTTGCCACAACCCCAGCCAAACCCTGAATCACGGGTGACTCACTTGTCAGCCGATTTCTCTGCAGAAAGCTCTTAGCAGTTAATTTCTGGCTAATTTATTATCCTTCAGCTTAGCCCTACAGCGCCATTAGCTAGGAGCCTGCCACGACTGAGTGAAATATTGTCTAATTTATTATCTTATTACTCCTCTGGAACAGGATCAATTAATTACCCATTAAAGTATTTCAGCTGGGGAGATTTATTGGGGGCCCTCTGCCTTTTAACAGATGATTAGTTATACATGTTTGTTTGCTTGAAGAGCGGCGACTAGCAAATGAATAGAGGCGCTGGAGAAGAGGAGAGAGGCGAGGAGAGAAGGAGCGGGTGCAGCAGGAGGCAGCTAATGGCTCTCCTCTGACTCCGTGAAAATGGAGCAGTCAATGACAAGAATTATCGACTCATTCACTTGCGGTTTTGAGATAACCATATGTACAGGGGAAAGGGAGGAGGGGGGAGAAAAACCCTCACTCAACTGCTTTTTCCATTCAATAAATTCGCTTCAGAATATATTGGATTGGGGTTTGATGGCTATTTCGTGTTTTGCAGAGTGCTGACACTGGTATGATTCAGTAATTATTGTTTCTTTTAAGTTATTGCTGTAATTTTGCTCTCTAAGATCCCAATCAATTTCTGCCTCTCAAGGGCACGCTTGAAAAGCGATATTTGAAAACAGCCCTCTGATAGATTGTGCTGCTAGACAGTGGCTGAGACAAATAGCCTAATCTGGCACAAATTAGCTTGGCTTCCACAGATAGTTTTATACAGCAATGTAAATTATATTGTCAGGCCTAGTCACTTTCCTGCTTAGAGTGCAGCTAACAAGGAACCATGGAGACATTATCGGTGCTGCTGTGCACTCCCAGGGCCGCTGCAAAGTCATTTGTAAAGGGAGAGAGAGAGAAAGAGAGAGAGACTTTAGGTAACAAAAGCAAGGTAGGTGAGCAGAAGTGACCCAGAACAAGCATGCAGCTCTGAGTTCTCCTGGTTGGGACTGAACTAAACCCTTGGAAGGGGGGCTATTGAGTGTGTGATGGGCTGGTCCAATCCATGGGAGAGATGGGGGACAGAGGGACAGGCTCTGTTCCCAGAGCTGAGAGCAGGAGAGGCAGTGCTCTGTTAGGCAGCAGCAGAGAGCAAGGGACCTGAACCCCAGCCTCCTTTCTGCCTGGAGAAATGGTTTGTGCTGGCATGGGTGTGGGGGAGGGACCCGGAGATGTGCTGAGCTGTGCAAAGGGAAAGACGTGCTGAGCAGAGCTGGAGGGAAATGTGCTGAGCAGAACGCCAGCCAGGCTGCACTGGCCGTCCTGGGAAGGTGTGGCAGGATGCACTGACCAGCTCAGGCCAGGCTTCCTGTGGAGCTGCAAGGCCTTGAGAATGAGCACTCCATCCCCAGAATCCTGTGGGAGGCAGGCTTTTGCTCAGCTGGGAAAGAAGCCTGATTAAAGGTGCGTTTTCTGTTCCAAGCCTTGGAGCATTCTGACCCCTTGCCTAATATAGAAGGTCTCTGGCTGGTGTTCAGGAACCTCCAGGATCTGGCTTCACTCGCCTTAGCCACCACAACCCCCATGCTCCTCACCATGACCCTTCACCCCAGACAGAGTTGACCTTTCACCATCCTCAACAATAGACTCCTCCTTCCCCTTCTTTCTTTCACCTAGCACACCTTGTCTCATTGCACCAGAGCAACCTCCAGTTCTCTCTGCCTCTTTGCAACCCACGTTCTCTCCAAGTTCCGCCTCTGCTGGGCCTGGCCGTGGGTGGCCTCTGTCTAGGTGTCACTGAACATCGGCCAAATGGAATTCCAAGTTCTCGGAGGCCTGACTCTGAGCACCTTGTGTGCTGGGACAGGAGCAGGCCCAGCTCCAAAGGCAGTAAGCACTGTCCACCTAATTAACCCTGGGAACTCCCCGCACCCAGGGACATAGAGCCACTCTGGGGTTTGTCGGGGCAGCCTCGAGAGCTCTGGAGAGGAAGCGTCAGTGGGAGCTGACCAGGGTAGTGCCAGAGTCTGGCAGACAAGGGCAAGTGTCGAGAAGCCACATCTACACACCACACAGGCCTCACCCGGAATGGGCTGCAGGGTAGGCCGCTATTTCTTACTCTCCTGAGCTCCCCGGCTGAGGCTACAGTACTTCATGGCCAAAGGCCATCCCTCCTGGTCAAATGACATTTCTCAATAGCAATGAGGACAACTCACTGAAAGACTCCCAAGAGAAAACAACTTCTCCCCAAGCATCCTGGGCCTCCTTGCCTGAAAATGGACAAGACATTTGCTGCTTTAAAGGCAGACTGGCTTCGAGTTTAATTTAGTCTCACCTGCCCGTCCTGTTCTTGTCTGATATTTCTAGGCTGCTCTTAGCCAAATGTTTTTCTGTTCTTGCTCCAAACTGACTTACTCTTCAGTCACTCTAGGAGGGAGGCTGGTATTGCCAACTGCTTGGTTTATTGGAAAATGAGAGGCACGTGCATAGATGACAGCAATGTAACATAAGCAAGAATGATGTTGACTCTTTTCATTCAATCTGATAAAAAATATTGTTGTGAGGCAAAGGGACACTTTAATTTTTTTAACCCTACCATGCAACAGACAGTGCACCAGACACTTTATGCAACTCCTGTTTTCTAAATTAATTAATGCTGGTAATGCTGTAAAAACAAACGCAAAAATGTTTAATAGCTCCAACACAATAGAAGTTTATTCCTCACTTATACTAAGTCTAGAATGGCACCCCAAATGAGTGGGAGAGTGCTCCTCCAAGCAATGACTGAGGGGCCATGGCTTCTAAGTTTCCTGTGCTCTTCTGCATTAAGTCTAAAAGGGAAAGCATGTAGGATTTGCCCATGGGAGGTATTTTTATGGGCCAGGCCTAGAAGCAGACCGCATCATCTCTGCTCACACTGGATGGAGGAGCACTAATGAAGAGATACACTCCCAGATGCAACGGCTTGTCCTGAGCTGGGCAGCTCCCAGCAACAACTCCTCTGCACTGTAGGAGAGAATCACCACCTAAGCTTTGTTATCCCCATTCCACAGATGAGGAAACTGAGGTATATAATGTCCAAAGTCACATAGCTAGTATATGCAGAGCTAGAATTTAAACCCCTGTCTGTCCTAAACTAAAGCCTATGCTTATTCCAGTCCACCAAATTAAGCCGTATGGAAAAACAAAATCTAATCAGGAAAATAAGCTTCAGATAAAATAATCAGTTATTTTCCCCAAGATTCAAGTTGAAGAATTGGTTTTAGAACACCTAGCTCTAAGTGCTCTTAAAGTCTGACATGTGTGTCTCTGAGCCACACTGACCCTGGAACTCAGGAAGCAGAGCTAGACTCATCTCCTTTAAGGGCAATGACAGAAATTATCACCCACTTTTGTAAATGATGAAACCGAGGCTCAGAGAGATCAAGTGATTTGCTTAACATCACACAGCAGGTAGGACTAGAACCCAGTCTGCTCACCACGAGTCAAGGGGCTTTTCACACCGAAGCTGGAAGTAAAATAAAAGACCATCATAGTCTCCTTGCTCAAAGTCAGCTTACAGCACCTGTCGCCTGAATCTAGAAATATGGGTGATTTGAGGATCCTACCCTCCCTTTCCCTAAATGGTCCAAAAATGAAGAAATCGAAGATTTCACCAATGTAGCCATCAGGAGAGTCTCCGTACACTCAGGGGTTGAAGGACAAAACTCCTCGAAGGCACTCACTGCATCCTATTTCATTTCCATGATCAAGGCCTAGTATAGTCCAGGAAAATCTAATAGCTATACAATAAATACCTATTAGACAGATGCATATACAAATGAATAAATAAATGCATCCTTCATTTTCTTATCAAGAACTAGTAATCATGATAACTTTCAGGAGAATAGGAAATAAGTCTCTTCTATCTATTGGCTTTTGAACTATAACTTATTGTATTATTAATTTTGTGCTTTTCTAGTAAGTGTCATATATATATTCTTAACTTTTCACAATCTATTTTAGAATTAATTTTGCATCTTTTCATGCAAAATGCAAAAATTTTGCAACTGTATAGGTCAATTTAGTCTCTCCTCATCTTTATGCCAAAGTCATTATGCGTATTACATCTACTCTGTTTTAAATCCTACAAGACAATGTTAGAATTTATGCTTCAAATGTCATGTATATTTTAAAGTAATTAAGAAAGAAAAATTTTATTTTTATTTATTCCAGATATTTACCTTTTTTAATGCCCTTTGTGGCTTTCTAAAGATCTGCTTTTCCATCTGGTAGCATTTCCTTTCATTATAGAAATTTTTCTTTAGCATTTATTGTAGTGTGGGTTTGCTGGCAATGAACCTTTTTTTTTTTTAACTAAAAATGTCTTTGTCCTGCCTTCATTCTTGGAAGATACTTTCACTGGACATAAATTTTGGGTGGACAGGCTGGGGTTTTATTTAATGAATTCAAAGATGACCTTTCTTTATTATCTTGCCTCCTTCAAATTGCTGCTCCCCTATGTATAAGGGATCCTTTATCACTCACTGCTCTTCAGATTTTTTTTCTTTTTTAATTTTTCATAATATGACTATGATATCCCAACACATGATTTCCTCATATTTATTTTGTTTGGAGTTTGCTGAAATAATGTATAAATTTTCCCATCAAATTTGGAAAATATTTGCTCATTATTTCTTCAAATATTTTTTCTGCACCATTTTCTCTCTTGTTTTGGAACTCTAGCAGGAGTTCAACATTTAATGTTACTTCACAGGTACCTGAAGTTTGGGGAGGTTTTGTTTGCTTGTTTTTTCCTTTCTATTCTTAGCACAGGCTAATTCATATTGCTCTGTCTTCAAGGTCATTGGCTCTTTCTTGGTCCTCTCCATTCTGCTTTTGAGCCCATTCATGAATTTTTACTTCAGACATTTTATTTTTTATTTCTATTTGGTCCTTTTAAACAATTTCTATTTCTCCACTATTTTATTTTTTAATTTATTTCATGCATATTCTCTCTGATGTTAAAGAGTATGGTTATACTAACTACTTTACAATCCTTATTTACTAATTCCAACATTTGGGTCACATAGGGGTCATTCTTCAATGATTATGTTCTCTCTTGAAAATAAGTCACATTTTCCCAGCTATTTCTGTGCTGAGTAGTTTTGGATTATCTTCTGGTTATTATAAATGCTGTGTTGTGGGTATTCTGGATTACGTTATACTCTGCTGAAGAGCATTAAGTTTTTGTTGTTGTTGTTGTTGTTGTTATAACAAAAACTAAAGCAATTTAATTGTCTGTACTCGAACTTAAAATTCTGTCTCTTGGGCAGCAGCTCAAATCTCAGTTCAATTTTTCTATTTTCAGCTGAGCTATTTGGATTCTACCCCATGCATGCCTGAACCAGAGATGTGGGTAGAGTTTATATTTTGCAGCTATAGCTACCCAAAATTCTTCCATCTAGTTTCTTAGGTCAGGAAAACTGCAGGTTTTCTACAGGAGATTTAGCAGCCCCATGTGGCACTGACTAGCTAAGGGCCATAATAATGAATGGGAAACACCCCATATTATTTCCTTCTTCCAAGTGTCCATTGTGCTTTCAGGTGGCTGTTTTTTTTATTTTGTCCAGAGTTTATAGTTTGCTTGTTTAGAGAGGGTTAGTCTGATAGGTGCCCATTTGGTCATCCCAGCAGCAGAATTCTCCTAAAGTATTTTGAGAGGGGGGGGAAGCCAGCTGTTTCTGTCAAACTACCTCTCATAGTTCCTTTGTCTCTGCATTTTACAAGAATTTCCAGAAATGTCAAAGATAAAAGAAGTGTGTTTGTGGTGGCAGTATGGAAGGTACTGCATCCAACTATAAATCCGGACATTATTGGGTCTTTAACTTGCACAATTATAGCATACCTGTACATCAACATGCATTTATTAGGCATCCACTATGTGCCAAACAGGGAATTTTCAGGCAGGGCTCTTGATGGATAGTACATGTTGAAGCTCTTCCAACTTTGATCAATATAAATATATAGGTTTTCCTGTACTACTTGAGGCATAATTAATAATAATAGTCACTTTTTTGAGTGCCAAATTTATGTCATGCACTGATTCTAATCACAAGAATTCTCCATGTTTTACATGAGCAGTGTATGAAGTGAAAAGTAATCAGGGGTTAGAGTCAGATGGCCTCGGTTGGAACCTTAACTTTGATACTAGCTAAATGGCCATATCTTACAGAAAATTGTTCAACATCTATGAGCCTGAACCTACCTATAAACTGAGCAAAGTTGTGACAATGATATGTAATAACAGGAATAGAACAACAATCCTGGCTCGTAGTAGCTTTTACTTTTCATAGATGAAAATTCTTACTGTTAGAAAATTTAAATAACTTGTTCACAATCAAGAAGTTATTTTACCACCTAATAAGTATCATAACTAGGTTTCCACCATTACGTCTATGCACTTTCTTCACAGATGGCTGCATTATCTCCATTATAACTACCGATTATTGAGTACCTATCATACCCAAGAACTATAGTAGGCACATACCTACACATAACCTTGAAACTAACCGAAAGATAAAAAATACACAATCCTCAGATCAGGTGAGTGTTTTTACTCATGGAATCATCAGCATTGTAGGTTTTTAAGATAATTCTGACTAGCACAGAGTTAAGGTCTTCCCTTGGGGGAAGCTCCTTTCCCTAATGGAGTTGCTATCTCCCCCAGAATGTCAAAGAAAGACACACTGGTGCTTTTCTGAAGACAGAGGGGTTCTGTAAACACTTACCTGTACCCATTTTATTCAAGAATACACTTAGATCCCTGACTGGGAGAGCTAAGTTGGTTTGTCATCATTCCACAAAGAAAAAGGTCACCAGTTCAATTCCCAGTCAGGGCATGTGCCTGGGTTGTGGGCCTGGTCCCTGGTCAGGGTGCATGCAAGAGGCAAATGACTGATCTTTCTCTCTCTTTTTCTCTTCCTCCCTCCCTTCCCCTCTCTCTAAAAATAAATAAATAAAATAAAATAAATATGTTTTGATGGCTCAGATGGGTGGGGAGAGAATGAAGTTTGGACAGAGGAGTAAGGCCCCCTCAAGCCAATGACAGAATCAACAGTCCTCTGTCCTTTTCTGTGCTTTGAAGAGATTCACGTTGGATATTATTTGCACATTTTATATCTTGCATTTTGATCAAATTCTGAGCTATAATAAAACTTCCTTTGTCAAGCCTGTCATTAGTGGGTTCAAGATTCTTGAGGAGTACATACAGACCTCCCACACCCACATAATTAAAGTGATCATTGAATTCACTTAAAAGCAATTATCTAGTCTGTTGGCCGGATTCCACTTCTCTCCTATATGGCATAACATATTTTATTGTTTCTGTTTATTATCCCATAACTGTGGGCTTACATGTTGGTATTAAATCTTAATCACATTATCAGACTTATTGGTGCATCTATTCATGCATTTATTTGCCCAAGAAATAATTATAAATGTCTGTTCATGTCACGCACAGAAACCGGAGATATGCATAGTTGTGTTTCATGATCTCTATCAAAGCCTAACACAGTGAGTAGACAGGTTCCCGGCTCTGAGATCAGAGATCTGGACTCCAACTCTGCCTCCTTTACTTACTTAATGAAAGACATTATTGAAGTCATTTAATTTCACAGAATCTCAATTTATACACCTATCATGTGGGGATAATTTCCTGGCATCTCTAACTAACAGGGTCTTACAAAGCCCAAGTAAAGTTATGTAAGCAAAAACAGTAAAATTTAGAATAGTATATAAAGGTAAGTTCTCATTAAGATATTAAGTATTAGGTATTATTTATATTTATTGCTTTTTTCCTTCACTGTACATTCCTAACTGATTTTCAAAGAAAAGCTATCATCGCTATTATTGTAATAGGTAAGTGTCACATCATTATGCTAAGGCTTTGCATAGAGCCGTAGAGAATGAAGAGGTAAAAGAATTAGTTGAAGATAGCATGTTTTCTCTAAATGCTTTTGTTTGTTTTATTCATCAAATAAAGGGAGCCCAGCCTTCTTGGAACTTACAACATAGTCACAAATACAGATACCAGCTATTAAGTTATTGCTTTGGTAAGTGTTAGTGAAGAATTTTGAGATGCCTTAGGAGCACAGAACAAGCACAGGGCACCAGCAGACAGGGGCAAGACCCCACTGAGAAAGTCATCCCAAAGCAGAGATCTGAAGGACAAACTGTAGTTAGCCAAGCAGGGAGGGAAGCAGGAATGCTCCAAAAACAGAGAGTAGTATGTTTAAAAGACCAGAATCGAGGGAGAGCACCACTGATTTTAGGAGTTGAAATCAAACCAATGTATCAGGATGGGAGAGAACCCAAGTCAGAGAGCCATGAGGTCAGCCTGGTGACCCTGGCAGAGGTCACATTATGCAGGGTCTTTTGGGGCACATTACAAATTTGGATTCATGAGAAGCCATCGGAGGATTTCAAGCAGGAGTAATATGATCATTTTTTCCCATTTTTATAGTAGCTTTGACAATAGAATGGGAAATAGATGTGAAGGGGCAGGAGTAAGTGTGGGCAGGCCAGTAAGAACCAATGGCGATGATCCACAGAAGAGGAAACAGTGTCTTATACGAAGCTGGGAGCAATGAGATAGAGAGAAGTGTCTGGATCTAAAATATGTAAGAGGTATAACGGCTAGAGTTAGAGAAAGGTCAGCTGTGCAGCGGCAAGGGAAAGAGAGAATTCAAGAATGACTCCTGGTTTTTGGTTTGAGCGACTGGGTATGATAATGATACTTACCACAAGAAGGAAATGTAGAAGGAGCAGGTTTAAGAGTCACTACCACTACCTTGGTAATGGCTCAAGTTTTGGAGATGTTAAGTCTGAGGTGCCTGCAGCAAAGACTTGTAACTGTACTCCCAATATTCATTCTGAGGCGCTGGGCATAAGGGGAAGGTGCAAAGAACCTCGGTCTGACTAGTCAGTTAGATGAACTTTGTCCTTGTGCCTTGGGTCATTTTAATACATTTGCTTAATTTCTTATCATTCTATGGTGGGTTGATAAAGCCCAGAGCCTTCCATTTTACATTTTCAAAATAAGATCTGACTACAAAGCTCCCCAGCTAGTACCACATTCCCCACCTTAGCTTGCAACTAGGTATGGCTCCATGGATTGGGTGTGTAGGTGCCATGTACAACTACTGGCTCACCTTCTCAAAAGGGAGCTGGTTGCCCTCAGCTTCCTCTTCCCCCTTTGTGCATGTTGGAACACAGTTTATTTGAGACATCTTTCATCCTGTGCAAGAGGACAGTACCCTAGATAGAGAAATAACAACGTAGAGAAAAACCTAAGCCTCTCCCTGGACAACTTCATGAAACAGACCTCCTGGAATTCCTAGAAACTCTGGACTATGGTATGAAAGAGAAATCAACTGCAATCTTACTCAAGCTACTGCATTTTGTATTCTCTTTGTTATAGCATAGTAGCCAAGTGGAACTGTCTGGTAGAAAGCTGGACAGAGTCTCAGGAGAGTTGGAGAGTCTTCAAAACATAAGAGGCTATTGAAGCTGTAACAAAAAGATAAAATAGTCTGAGCAAGAGAGAAAATGGAGTGAGACAGCAGAGACTTGATCAAAACCCTAAGTACCCCGACGAAGGGTGAAGTACCTAAATCCAAGACGATGAAGCAAACTTGGAAGTGACCAGAAAGGTGGGAAGATCCAGGAGACCATGATGTTCTGAAGGAAGCAGGCAATCCTAGAGAGGGAGCATGCAACATAAGCATCTGTTTGATTTAGTGTCTCGGAGTTCATTGATGACCTTGGGGAGAAATGTCAAGGGCATGGAGGAGGGTGGAAGCCATACCCAAGTGAGGCAACAGAAGTCATGAGTATACTATGTTTGTTCAGAAAGTGTGGCTGGAGATTAAAAAAAAAAAAAAAGTAGCTAATCTAGAGATGGCAGAGGTAGCATTTTTTGAATGGAAGAGATTTGGAAATATATAAATGCTAACAAAAAAGGAAAGCATGAATGTAAACCATAGTTCTAGGTGACAAGAAGGTGAGAATGAATAGGATGATCTGGAGCAAAGTGGAGGAACTGGCCCCAGAGAGAAGAAAAAAAAAATGTGTACATGGTTTCCATTTTAACAGAAGGGAAAGAATTTATGCAACCACACGTCTGTCCCACTAATCTGAGTCCAGGTTCACAGCCCCTTTTTATCATCACATTAGACAAGCCAGTTACCAGAGCAGTCAAGTGCAACTAATAAGAGTTTTCTTAATAAATATTTATAATAATGGTCTAATTTTTGTAGAGTTTGGAAGCCAACCTAATTAGTGGATACTGGATGCTGAAACTGTCTACATTTTAAACATACTTATAGGAATGTACAAAACACATATAAATCCCAATTTGAAAGTTAGAATGAAGTCCCCTTGAAGGCAGGAATTGTACACAGTTTTCACTGTAGTCCCCAGAACTTAGTGGGTACTCAATAAATATTTTGGGATTCAGCTAAGTTAAAACTAAACTTTATAAAACAATTGAGTTTTCTTTACTGAAGGATTCACCACTGGGTAATTTCAAAGAGCCAGTAACCCTGATGCATTTAAAATTTGAACAGAAACTTACCTTCAAACTTTGGCTATAAGTACAGTTCACATTTTGAATCATGATCCTAGATTTAGCCACTCCAGTATCTATCAAGTAAAAGCAAGAACCCAAAGCCTCCTGAATCAGTAAGAAGAGGTATATAGCCATTGCAAGTGACAACAGTAGCAGAAAAATTTCTGAAACTTTGAGAGGTTGTGGGCGGGCGAAGGAGCTACAAAGATCTCTAACCTGACTAGCCAGTTGGATAACCTTTGTCTCTGTGACTCGGAACATTTTAATATATTTACTAAATGTCTTATCACTCTATCTCAGGTTGACAAAGTCCAGGGCCCAGCTATTTATCTTGCCCCTGGGGTGAGTTTCTCTTTGAGGCCAAGACGTGGTTGTGGGAAAAGAGCATGCAGCTGAACACGCTCTGGCGCCAGCTTTCACTCAGGCTCTAAAATTCACCCTACCATGTCCTTGGTTTCTGAATTATTAGTCTATTCACCCTCTGTGCCCTCTGTCAGAAGATGTGACTAAGACACACTGACAGTTCCTGGAGAGCTGTGTTTCTCTTTTCTGGGTCACTGCAAGTAACCCTCAAGAACACAGCTCGGACGATTTGGTTGATGAGATCCCCAGCCTTCTGCCTTTATCTGCCTTCGGGAGAACAGACAAGGGACTGGGAGTTCAGAAACCTCAGACTCGAGAGAGAGCCGATCTGGTCCAATTCCTTCAGTGTGTAGACGAGGAGATTGTAACCTAGCATGGGAACGCAATCTGCTTAGGGTCATTCAGCCGGTTAGTAGCAGCCTGACCCTGGGATCAGATCTCATGGGTCCTGGTCCCAGGGCCCCTCGTAGGGACCTCCAAATGGAGACATGATCCCCTTTTCAAACATTTGGTCCTAACCATTTCTATCTTTTTTACACAGCTCAGGAAGGAGATGAAGATACACATCTCTGCCCATATGCTTTATTTTTTTCATGGAGACTTAAAAACTCACCTTACTTACTAGCATCTTCATACTACCCTTGTGAACCTATGCTCTAAAAACCTCATTCCAAGATATCTAATCTTCCTGGGTTCTCTATTCATTTTGCAAATTCATCCTCTCAAAGCAAGGCCTCTAGGTCCTTCAGATCCACCCAGTCCACAGCCACCCCTTGGAGACAGGGAGCAAAAATAGCCCTTGGAAGAAAGACTCACACCTCCAGGGCCCTTTTTCTGTCTTCAAAGCATTTGCACACCTATGTGTATACAGGCATAAACACACATGCATGCAAACATACACATACATATGTGGCAGTCCAGCAAGCCAAAATGAGGAGGGGGGGAAGGCCCAGGCAGGAGAGGAGAAAATGTCCCCTTTATATCTGCAGGCTGCCTCCAGCAAAAGCATTCCTAAATACGATAGGTTAAATATATTGCTGCCATTACACTCTACAAGAAACACATTCCATAAAAATGAAGGTGCTGTAAATTATACAAATATGATGCTAACAAGCCAGGAAACGCGCCGCTAATGAGGTCAGCTCCAGAACTCCCGCAGCGCTGCAAATCACGTGCCAGTCCCGCATGTGAGGTACTGGAACGGAGTCGGGTCAGCATTTTCCGAGTGTGTGTGTAGCCTGCTGTTTGGTGCATGGTTACGCAGGTAGATAAAAGGCCTCCACATCTGCCCCACGCCCCCCTCCCCAACTTTGTTTATGTGTCAGATATCCAAGTCACCAGATGAGCATGCTCTGCATTAATGTACCTGACTATTACGCCTATTGTTCTCCTGCTCAGAGTAGAGAATTAGTCACTCAGATGTGTAAATATTGGTTACAGTTTTGAAGCATGCAAGCTTTGTGTTTCTATCAGCCCCGTTCCTGGAGGAATTATGCATGCTGTTGGCACCGAGTTTTGTACACACTGTATTTGCTAAAGCTCTAAAAATCAAATAAACATGTTCTCGGCTCCTGAATTATTAGTCCATTCACCATCTTTCCCCGTTAGGGGGGGAAACAATAAACACGCCGAAATGTGGCATTTAGGAACTGCAACAAGATTTCTGCTTGGCATTTACAAGTTGGAGAACAATCAAAACACCCTTCCTCTGCCTTTGTCACGCAGCCTTCAGCACAGAATGCCAAGATGTCTTTGAAATCACTCCTGACCTCTCAGCGATCAAGACCTTCACCTAGGGCGGATGTGGACCCTCCACTTCCAGGCATGCCAGATGTGGGGACTGGTACCCTCAGAGACCCAGATATGAAGACAGACACGGGGTCCAGAATCTGGCATCAAAGAAACCCATACCACTCAAATTTGGAAAGCAGAGCTACATCTCTTAAGAGCAACCCAGGCTTCCCCTCTGGGAGTTCCAGGCTCTCTATTTCCTGCTCTCAGTCAGGGTGCGTAGGACCCCAAGACGGAGCTTACAGGCAATGGCTCAAAATGGTTAGATTCACCCAGTGTGTCAAAGATTCTCAAAGTAGCAACCATTTGGAAGAAGAAAGTGCCACCAATTTAGAGGCCAATCCCATAGTTTCTTGGCACATTTCTTTTTCCCACCAGGATCCAGGGCAATTAAGGTTGAAAGCCATTGAGGGTGAGTGAGTAGCAAAGTGAGAAGTTCAATGTGAGATGCACAAAAGAATGTAAGTGAACATTTAGCAGGTATATATGATCACCAAAATATCTTCTACATCCCCCAAAGCCAAATGAGGTATTTATGGAACAGCTTCAGTTCACTTCAGTTCAGAGCCAACAGCAGGGGTAGAAGGAATTTTTGTTCAGAACCGCCTGGCCTAGCCCCGATCTCAGACACCTGTTTATGCTCCATCGCAAAGGTTTTATTGAATCTGCTCCCCTCCAGTCTAGAGGCCCTGCCGTGGATCTATTTGTATACACATATCACAGGTTTTGGAAATAACTTCAGCACATAAATGCCATTATTTCCAACAGAGTTGGTGTAAACCATATTTACTACTCAAACGCTCAGCTAAAAATCGAGCTGCAAGGAAACAGCAGCAGCAGCAGCAACAACAACAACAAAGAAATCAGTGACAGCTACAAACCACAACCACAGATCAAACCAATTCGTAAAGTGGCCTTGATGTGGGGGGCTCAAAGCAAAGACAGTGAGACAGCAGGCGGGCGGTGACACTCAACACACTTGAAAGCAAATCGAATTAATAATTCCCTGCTCGGAATTAAACACAGGCTGCTTGTGGGGAGCACACAGGGCTGCAAAGAGGAGAGGGGAAGGTATAGAGGGAGGGACACACAGCGAGAAACACGAGTGTGTCTCCCCACCATGAAAATCTCAGCAGTCTACTTGGTCACAGATGAGGGTCTACGCAGACAGCCCTGCAGCCGTTGCTGACATTCAGCAGCTCCTTGGTCTCCAGCGTTGTCCAAACAAGAGGAAGCGTCCGGAGGACAGCATCTTCGCAAGTCGAGACTCTCCCCTGCCTTGGAGGTGTGAGCCATCTTGCTTCCTACTCCAATCAGGAAAGATAAAACCACAACACCAGAGCCACGCTCATACCCCATGTGGGAATTTTCATTCATTCATTTCTCTGACAAGCACTCCTTGAGTGCCTACTATGGGTTTAGTACTGGAAAGGATAGAAGTATATGTAAGGCATTATGGTCTATAGGGGAATAGGAAGTGTTAAACTAAAATCATAGTTAAATAGGAAAATGATAGGTTTTCAGGGGGGGTGGACAGCAGCAGTGTATAATTGACATCCAAGGGACAGAGTGATGCAGGTACTAATGGCTGATGGAGGCCCAAATGACAAGAGAACACTATAGGCTGGAGTGACCCAAGAAGGCTGCAAGGAGGAGGAGGGCTTTAAAGGTAGACAGGACTGAACTAGGCAGAATAGAGAGGGAAGCAGAATCAATGCAGCAGAACTGTGTGAGGTCAAGACCAGGAGGTGGGAACACACATGGCAGGTGTGGAAAGTCTGGAGTGACCATTCTCACTGATATGCAGGTTTGTATAGGGGAATAGAAACAGGTATGGTTGGAAGGATTGTTTGTTTCTGTGGAAAACTTACCAAGCTAAGGTTAGAGATTTGGTCACAGGTTGCAATTTACTTGTAATGAACACAAGGCAGCCTTCAATAGAAAGAAAACCCATTTTCCTAAAATCTACATAAATTTACATCTAGGGAGAGCATGTAGATGCAGGACTAGACACAAGGCTGTATGTGAAAAAGAGTGGGTGCATCTCTCTGCACCCTGTGTGTGTCCACACGCTGATATGTCTGCACTGGGTCTTTTATGCCCCTCCCCCCTGAAAACCACTGAACTGGCGTGTTGTACTTACAAACAGCCCTGCTTCCTCTCAGGCAAAATTTGTGCTTGGGGAGGGGGTGGGGTGGCACAGTGGGAGAGGAAGACAGAGGTGCGGTTCTTCTAGGCCAACAGAAGGTACTTGAACTCTGCGGGAGGGTCGGCTGTTTGTAATGTCGATGAGTCGAGAATCGCCATAACCCAGAGCAGACAAAGTGTGAAATATGCATTTTTCTCTTTCATTTTACACCATTTATACGAGACCTCTATGTGGAAGCAGCAAGCAAAGCCCTGGGCTCAAGCCCTGCGGGGTTGGCAGATTTATTACTAAATGAAAAAAAGAAAACAGTTCAGCTGTCTAGCCAGGTAGAAGGGATTATCTCTACTTGAAAGAAACCAGACCCAAAAAATGACTTGCTGTGGCAAAGAGAAGGACCTCTGCTCTGCCCAAAGCTGTGTGACCTCCAGCTGCAGCCAAAATCACTAAGTCTTAAGATGGTTCTTAATCCCAGCTCCAGCCTGGCTACAGGGACAGTCTCTCTCACAAGTGCCCTCCAGGCTCTCTTTGTGGCGAATCCTGGTGAAACGCTGGCCTGATGCAAATCGGCGCATCTCCTGCCAGCCGCAGAGGGGACTGGCCCAGGCACAGAAAGCAGCCCCCAGCTGGGGCACACAGGGGAACCTGGGTCTCAAGCAGCAACTTGCCACCAGAGTTCCAGGCTCTCAGACAAGAACCACATCAGGAACACTTGTATTAGGAACTCTGCCTCAACCCTTCCCAACCCAGGGCTCAGCCCAGAACCAGCCCAGCCTGGGGTCAAATACCTAATCACATTCACAAACAGTAAGGCTGTGAGAGTACCCAAAATGGATTGTTCAAATTTAAAAAATACCCTTCCACTCACATTACCTCATTTGACCAATTTTCCGTTTTAACAGACTTTACTGAGCTCTTGCTGTGTGCTGAGCACTGGGCACATAGGAACATGGAGCCCTGCCCTCGCCACAGCACTCAGACCACCAGGCCGCCTCTCCCGGCCCCCACACACACGAGTATGGTGTTTATGCCCATGGATAGCTGAGGAAACTGGGGCTCAGAGAAATCCAGCACGGGCCCAAGGCCACAGAGCCAGCAAAGTAAGCCCGCTCATCAGAACCCACATCCGGCAGGCTCCACATCTCGGGGCTGCTCGGTCCTTCCCTCACCTCTCCTGCCATCCCTGCGACTCGCCTTCCTCTCAGTTCCCTCCTCCAGTGAGCTATGAGGCTTCTTGCTTTTATCAAAGGCCACACTGACCCAGAGGACAAGATTTCCTCAGGCTCCCTGCTACCTGAGCCTATGGGCTTGTTCCATGCTGCTTGCTCACCTTGGCCATGAAGGAACTTGGCTCTCCCTACCTCTGACTATACTTTCGAGTGCCCTGACCCCTGTTTGCCCCTAGAAACCAAAACTCAGAAGTCCCCTGATAGAGCTTCTTTGACAAGCTCACTGGGAAGGAGACCCAGCCTCACCTCGTTTCTCATCAGCCCAGCCCCCAGCACCTGTCTCTCCCGCGTGATCCTGTCACCCCAGCGACCTGCCCCCTAGGCCTCAGCCTTTGCCTCCCTGTCTCACACCCCACCCCTCACCCCAGTCCTCCAAAAAGTGAAGGGTTAGTGCTTGCAAAGTGCTGTGAGGAGGAAAAGAGCCAAGCATTCCCCATGCACAGGAAGAAAGCAATTTTAATTGAAAAATGAAATCACAGATTACATGCAAATCTTTGTTGGCAAATTTCGATTACCACCACATTAAATGCATAGCTAAGCTAAGCTAAGCATCTTCGGGACACTCTGTAACGTTTTCCCAGGATATGTCCACAGCCATCAGGAGGAGCATGGTCGGTGCTCTCCTGCTGAATGAGCTCCTGGAAAACTAGAGGGAGCTCAGGCTCACACTGCCCAGGGTCCCCACGTTCGAACGAACCTTAAACAACCTTATCTGGGCTGGGAAGTGGCCAAATAAGGCAGGAAAAGAGAGGAGTTCCGACTGATTTTACCCATTCAGCTTCCTGTCTTTCAAAAAAACAGGCATCAGCAAAGGAAGAATTAGGAAATATTCGTGACAACAATATTAAAAGTTACCCAAAAGAATGACAATGTTTTTCCCTGTCATTTTACAAATGAGAACCCTGGGGCTCAGAGCACCCCTCGATCAAGCCAAAGAGGCCAGCTGCCGAGCTGAGACAAGAACACAGGTTACATCCCACCCCGGGCAGGGTGTCGCTCCTCCAGAACAGGGTCCGTGCTCTGCTGGGGCCTGGGATGATAAAGCGGCTTCCACATTGCAGTTTATTATTTCATTCTCACGTTCCACTTTGTATTGGCGGATGTGTCAGGTACTTTGCTCACTGTCACATTGCATTCCGTGCATTCAACACACAGGTACTGACAGAGCACTTTGGGGACACCAGGCACCGGGCTGGGCACTGGGACGCCAAAACCAGAAAGCCAACACTCTGGCCTTCCTCGCCACGGTCCCCCCATGAGAGAAGACACCGCCACCACCATGCCTGAGACTGGTTTTAAAACAGCTTCTCCAACCAGACTGTAAGTCTTAAAGAAAGAACTGAGATCATCAATCTATGCATCTCCACTATAGGTCCAGCAGGCATTAGAACCTTCCTTAACGTATATTAAGGAACATAATCTATATTGGAAAAAGGCTCTAGTATCACAGTAGTTGTTGCTCAGAGGAAGTGGGGATATCCGTGTGACGTTTGACCCTGAATTGCAAGGAGATGTCTTTCACCCAAACAGGAAGTTTCCTATCAACATAAGATTATTTCCACGTTGGCCAACACGCAAATGACTAGAAGAAGCCAAAGAGGATTTGGTTAAGCAATAGTCATGCCCATCACAGCGTCTGCCTGGCCCTGGGGCACCCTTGCTCTTGCCTGGTGTCTGACCTTCTGATACCTGGGGGCAGAGAGCCCTAAGAGGGTGTGATTTTCAGGTGTTTCCCCAGAGTGGGAAGCCAAACCATTCTGTGAGCTGGAACAGCCGCCATATCCAGGGCCCCCATCCTGAGTCTGATGAGAAAAACCAGGAAGAATATGACAAGCTGGGGCTGGTGGGGAGAAAGTCCCCCTCCACCAGGCCTGGGGCCCCAGTGAGCACGGCTCTCTCTCCTGCTCTGCCTCTGCAACGCATGTGGGTTCTTGTGGCCTTATCTGCCAGATGGCTCCCGGAGGGGATGATTTATGAGGTGCAGAAAGCTCGCTGATAAATTTTACTGCAAGTCCCCGGCAGAAGACTGGGGGTAGCAACAGCCCAGCACAGGCAGCTCTAATGGAAAGTGCCGTCACCAAAGAGCAAAGCATTATTTATGACTGTCTGTAATGCCGTTCGGGGGAAATTCATCATCGCCTCCCTGCTCCACGCATTCGGGGACAGCAGCACTGGGGGCGGGGGAGCACGGGACAGGTGGGGAACAGTGAGAGCTTCTCTGGGAATCTGCCAGTGAAGAGCAAGGCCATATTTTCCCTGGGTGACCCAGCTCCCCTTGTCAAGCACTGACCTACAAGTCCCCTCAATGTCCCTGCCCCCCACACCGTCTCTGACAACCATCCCCCTCTACTGCCAAAACAGAGAGAAGAGAAAATGAGAATGGTGTTTTCTTGTTCTCTGTATAGAGTGCAGATTCTTATCCATCTGCACAGTTAAGGGCAGTCTTTTCCAGAAGCAGAAGTCTAGACCAAATGGCCACTCCAGTCCCCACCAAGCTCACAGCAAGAAAGGGGGTGTTCTCCCATTTTACAAAAATGGGTTGTAGCGGGCAGTAACCCCAAACTGCTAAAGAAACTGAGACATGGGAGCCAGAGAAAAGCCACTCACCTAGTTGTGGTCACTCGGTGGCCAGAGCCAAGGAGCTCATGAGGCTGGAGTCCCTCGTGGGTCCTGAAGCAGTCTGCCCTCTGACACACAGCATGGCCCCATGGTAAAGTCCCTTCATCCAGGTGGCCTGTGCACTCAGCTGAATGGAAACATTTGGTGTGACCTATCCTAGCCCACCTTTTCCCACCATATCAACAAGTGAGACCCCAATCCCTATACTTCTTTCGGTAATTATAGAGTATAATAGCCATAGATTACCATCTGGTTTACATTTGAATTATTGATGCCTACGTCTGTGTCTATGATCAAATTAAGTGCTCCTTGAGGGCAGGGTCTGTACCCTATTCATTTTTATATTTACCTCAGCAGCAAGCAGAGCTTCTAGCATGTCACAGCCTTAATAAGTGCTTGATAATAACACCACACTGGTAGGTGTAAAACATACTGGGACTGTGGCCCCACGTGTTCTTGCGCATCTGTCACCATGCTGGTATTCGGAGCACTGCAAAGTAGCTCGCCCCCACTCACGCATCCATCGGCCTGGTATAACAGAAAGAGCACTGGTTTAAGAGTCAGGAGGGATGGGTTGTAGCAGGCAGAACCCCAAACATTCGGTGATTACAAAACATGGGCCACGTCAAATTTCCCCACTGGCACAACGATCAGACTTGGGCAGCTCAGCTTACTGCTGCAAGCCTTGGTGTGCTGGGGAGTGAAGGAATAATAACGTCTGCCCCACCTAACTTACGGGACTTCAGTGAGAACATGAGTGTGGTGGGCAGCAGGAGATCTGAGCTCCGGGAAGGGAGAGAACAACCTGTATCACATGGTTCTGTAGGCCAAGATCTATGCTCGGGTGCTTTGCATGTGCTAGTTCATTTAAATACCTTCACAACAGTTTTGTGGGGTCAGTTTTATTATTATAGTCAGAGTATAAATTTGAACACATGCTGTCAACTCCTTCACTAACTGGTTGAGTGACCTTTTCCTTCTTGGGGCCTTTTCTCTCCTCTGGGAAGTAAAGGAGTTGTATTAGATGCTCCATAAGGTCCCTTCGGCCTTAAATCGCTGGGAAGCATGTAGGCATGCTGTCACCCAAGCAGGTGGTACAGTTCTAGTCTGTTGGAGGTGTGCAATGTGAATGGGTTATCAGCACTTCCCAGGAGAATAGGCTATGCATTGAGGGGGTTACTTAAGTTTTTACTTAAAGATCTGGGATTTAAATTCACCCCAATAGGAAATAGCAAATTATATGGCACCAGAGCCCACGATGACTGTCTCCTGCAGAGAGAAGAGTCTGAGGACTTCAGGCCCAGGAAGGAGGTAAGCCAGAGAGGCCAGGAGTGGGGAGAAGCCTCAGAAGTCAGGCCTCCAGATTCGGCTTCCCTCTGCCCATCCCGAACTGGTGAGGACATGGAGGATGACGCCACTGACAAGCCCCATCAGTCCCTCTGCCAACTCTATAGCTTATATGTTTTCCCAACGTGTGACATTTTACATCAAGAAGAGAACCTTATGGCTTTTAGTCCAACAGATCCGCATGGAAACTGAGGGCCAGAGTGCTAAAATGACTTGTCCAAGATAACAGTGCTACCTGGAAACCAAACCTCCTGACCCCTGATCAGTGCTCTTCCATGCGCTGAGCAAGCAGTCCGTCTCGTGGGCATCAGGCAGGTTCCTCCACGCGCACTTCCCAGGGAACACTGCGGGAGCACACCCAGGCTGTCCCCGGGAAGCCTGTGCAAGGGTCACATGGGTGGTTTGGGTTTGTTTTTTTTTTAATAACAACAGTAAAGAATAGCCCTTTAACTTTTCAAAAATATTAACTTGGGGCATAAGGATAATCCTAATACAGTTCAACAAACAAAGTAGATGAATTAAAGACCTAGTACTAAAGTACAAATTTTAACCAGGCCAGCGAGAATACCAGAGTCGAAGAGACCACTCTTGCCATGTTTAGTGAAAGGCCTTTCCAGTTCTGGCTTGAGGTTTACAACATGAATGATGGCTCTTAGTTTGGGTACCAGCAATATCACAGAATAGAATACTTCTTGAAAACCACAGTTGGAATACAATGAATAAGAATCAAAGATTTGGAGTCAGACAGCCTCAGGTTCAAGAATCGTATCCATATCCTGTGTTATTCAGATCAAGTTAAGTAACTTTTCTGAGGCTTGGTTTCCCATCCCAGGGACAGTAATAACTTCTTCATTGGACCTCGAGAGCTTGTTTGGAGGTTCTAGCAGGGGAGCACAGCTACTCCTGTATCCTTGACCGAAGACTGGTCCTCTCCTCTAGTTGGGGATGTCATCCTCTTCCAATGAGCACACAGCTTTGGGAGGGATGCACATGGATCGGTGAGGGAGGAAGGTGACACCCGCCTAGCCAGCCAGACCAGTGGGATCAACCCTGGCGATCAGCAGGGTGACAGATGTCGCAGCCAGATCACCCTCACATCCTCTGTCATTTGTGTCTCTGGCTCCCAAACATAGGTTTGTGGGCTGGTCTTGGGTATACCACAGAAGAGTCACATAGACTGTTTAGTAGACATGCTGATTTCCAGGCCCCACGGCCAGAAAGTCTGATTTAGTCTCTAAAATGAGGCCTAGAAATCTGCATTATAAACAAGCCAGAGATTCAAAGGTGTAACCATGTTAAGAGCCATTGATCTAAGCCAATGGTTATTTCTCTATACATATTTTATTATATTTTCTGTCTCTTTGAACCTAAATTTATACCAACAAATCTCTGGGAGATTGGGGGAAAAGAATGAGAATATCTTTATGGCCTCATAACCCCCATCAGCAGCTTCCATTTATATTTTGAGATTTTCACTACACTTTAGATATTATACAATTCCTCCCCACTTTCAGACAGTCTTTGGGTTTCGTAAAAATGCTCTTAGTAGTTAAGGTAACAGTAAAGTTTTAAGACTTTAAAACAGAAAGTGGCAAATAGGATTCACCGGCTGTAATACAGCTGACTAATTGGCGGGGGCTTCCTGGAACCCAGTGCGCTGTGAGGAGAAGCCCAGCTCAGGGAGCCGGCGTGCCGGGTTCCATTAGTGATGTCTAGCATGGACACAGTTCGGGAAAGCCACAGTGATGTAACTTCCTTCCAGCTCTACTCCAGAGTGCATTGCCACCAAAGGAGGAAAGCTATTCAAATTGATTGAACAGTGATATTGGCACATAAACTTTCCATTCATGCTGCATTAGAAAGCTTGTTTTTCATTCTTGGTTTTGTTTTTTTTTTTTTTGGAGTGGGGGTTGTTTGGGTTTTTTTACTAAATTGAAGGTATATTCAGGAATCTGTGTGTGCCTGGTCAGTAAAGTAGGAAACAATCTGAACTAAGACCAGAAAGTTCTAAAAGAGGTTGGACCCTGTGGAAAAGGACACACCAAGCAGCACTTCCCTCCTCCTGTCCAGAATTCGAGAAGCTAGTTTCTGTCCTTTCTCCCTGTGGGTGTGTCCTCGAGGAAGGAGTGCAATGGGGATAGAGGGACTGCTCTTGGCATCGCTTTCCCATAACCCTGCCTTCTTCCCCTGGGCTGTCCCTTCTATCCTAAATGTGCCCCCCACTTTCTATTGTGTTGCAACCCTACCATTTATTTAAGGTCCAAACCAAGACCTACCTCTAAACAAAAGACAAAAATCTCACATTCCCAATGGAATTATTCTCCTATAATATTTAGTGTCTTAATAAAAGCACTCCTGACCAGCTGCCTTGTTATCCTAGTTAATTGCATGCTTATCTCCCTCTGCCCCCTAGTCTGTGAGTTCCTGGAGAGTAGGGACAGAATCACATTCATGGGTATAACCTCACATCTCCCGGCATAGTGAGCTGCCCTTGTAAGTACAGACACCTCTAACTTATGGTGGTTTGACCTAAGGTTTTCTTACTTTGTGATGGTGTGAAAGTGATGTGCACTCAGTAAAAATGGGCTAGGTTGAGCTGTGATGTTCAGTAGGTTAGGTGCATTAAATGTATTTTCAACTTACAATGTGTTTGTTAGGATGTAACCCCATTATAAGTTGAGGAGCATCTATACTGAATTGAATCAAACTGAAAAGGCTTTGTTTTGTTTTATAAAACTAGTTAAGAAAGTAAGGTATGTGGTAAATTACACGAGAGAAACTCTTCTTTGTGTTTTAATCTCTTCCTGATGCATTTATGTGCAAGGAAGTAAGAAGGCGTCCTAACCACTCATCCTCCAAGACTCTCCCTCTGCTTCTTTAGATGACACAGAAGGAGCACTAGAGTTGGGTGGACCCTGACTGAGAGCATGCTCAAGTGGATTTGGTTTCTGGGAAGATTCTTACCACCCTGTGGAGTGTTTAGGCTCTGCCATGAAGCACAACCAGCAGGGATTAGCAGAGCAGGGAAGGACACACTTTCTGAAAATAGCATGTTCCTGGAGATGTGGTCAGCCGCAGAGCAGGCAGGGGGCCCAGGCATCCAGCCCCAACAGCAGCCTCCCCAAGCCCTGAGTAATCAGAGCAGCTGGGCTTTTGTGCACAGCTACATTGGCTGCCATCAGTCCAAGCCCAGTATTCCTCTGCTTCTCAGAAATATCAATTGAGCAGGTTGGGGAAGAAGGAGGGAGGACAGAATCTGAGGTTTACCAACAAATCAGTGTTGAGTTTGTGACATCAGCAGCCACTTCAGAGCCTGGGTTTGCATGCTAGCCTTCCAAAGTCATTTGTGTCCTCCTGGGCAATATGCCTGCAACAACTGGAGAGGGAGTGGGATGGGGTGTTCCTTGGTAACAATGCCAGGGCCAACCAGTGGGGCTTCCCACAGCACAACCCAGCAAATGAAAGGAAACAAAGCTCCCACACATCATTTGGCTTTTTCCCTAAAAATCACTTCTTATAAAATCACAGACTCAGGAAGCTCCTAAGTGTCTACATGATCATATATTCCAAGCTCTTCATTCTATAGATCAGGAAACTGAGACCCAGACACGCCAAGTGACTAGCTCAAGGGCCTCCATCTGGTTAGTGAGGGGGGCGAAGCCCAGGCTTCCCGTGCTCTAGTCCAGCATTATTTCTACCATAAGGTTCGAATTACCCTAATTACTGATCACTAGCTTTCATTCAACATAGGTAACAAAATACATGATTTCTAACAAGACTCTGATTAAAATGATAAACCTATCCAAATATAATTCTTTGTTTTCCCTTTTAGCTCTCCAAATCATACTGGACAGACAGTTTAAGTTTTGCTAGGACAGCAAATTAAATGAAGAATTGGAACCAACATATACAGCCCACCTACATCCCACTCATCATGGTAGGCACATCTGTGTAAGTTATATTGAATTCTCACAAAAATCCAGAAAGGAGGCATTAGTAGCTCCTTTTTATATAAACAATGAAACAGAGAATCAAAAATGTTAAGGACTGGCCCAAAAAGCAGAGCTAATCAATGGCAGAAACAGGATTTAAACTCCTGGTTCCCATGTTGGTCTTTCTACAGTTCCATGGTGGGTTTGGGGCTCTCGGGGTTCTCCAGTAAACATCGTCCCATATACCAAATGAAAGCCATAACAAGGGCAAGTCAGGATCAGGTAGCCATGGCCACTCCCAAGGGTCCTGTCCCCACTCCACAGCCCCCAAGGTGAGTACCCTCTTCCCATCCTGAGCCAAGTCTTCTGAGTATCCAGCCTCTGGGTGATGGCCTGAAGTGTTCCCCCTCTGCTCTGTGGACAGGCAGAGGAACATACAGAAAAGGGGCACAGAGGGCTTCCTCCTGACCACACCCCACGGGGGTTTCCTCACAGAGGCACAGAGAAGTCTATCCCAGCATTTAGTTCTAATGGGGTACCTCCTCCCTTCCTTACGAGGATGCTATGAGGACAAATGAAGTAATATACCTGAAGTGTTTTGAGAGCTTTCTAAGTGAGACATAAATATAATAATGGAGCTGCTGATGCTGATAACTATAACAATGGTGATGATGGGACTATATCCACGGTCATAATTTAAAGGAATATTTAAAAGGAGAAAGCACAACAAAAATCAATCCACTGAACTTTATTTAGAAGAGTGGCTGCTAATAAAAATATTATGTGAATGTGAACTCTTGGGAAATAATAATGATCTTCTATTAAAAGGCTCATCAGATCCATTTCCAAAGTACAGTTCAGTTATTTGTAGGCTCTTTGCCACTCAGTGCAACAAGTTCTCAGTGCAAAAGGGGAGGTGGGGGAAGAAAAAGGAGCCATCCATGCTGTGTGCTGAAATCCTGGGTTTTGGAGATACAACTGGTCTGCATTTGTAGACCCATTGCCAGCTATTTCCATTTGCTGAGAGGGCTGGCAATGGTGCAGCACCCGCCTTTGATTTTCTTCCTTCTTATCTCATCCTCCAACCCCAGCAGCAGCAGCTGCTGCGTACCTTGCATGTAGAGTCATTAATACTGGCATAATAATGGGCTGGTGCTGTCTTTCTCAGAGTTGGGTAAAGTCAAAGAAAAACCTACCCAAAGATGGAAATGCAACACAGAATATACTTACAGTACATGCTGCATCAGCTAACAGAAGGTTCTCATCACAGTATGGGTCTGATGCCTATTTGTTCAGGTTACCCTCTTTGGGGACATGGGGTGGGGATAATAGACTTCAGACTAGGAGTTAGGAAGAGACATCTTAAGTGGAAAGAAAACCCCAAAGAATTTTTGGCAATGAGGAACTGGGCAAAGGGAGGGAAGAACCCCATCGCAGACCCAAGCAGCAATTGGATCCCCACCATCCCATTCTTCAGTCATGTCAACGACACGGTAGCGGAGAAAGGAATACTCTAACGCCATTTCAAGGCTGAAATGTGGAAAGCCCCCTAACCATGAACATCATCAGAAGACAAAAAGACAAACACCAAGAACATTTTGGAACATCTGAAGCATCTTAATTCCCAGTCCTAGGAAATATCCCCAAAAACAGCATGGAGAAGTAGACTGTAAGGGCAGTCGAGGACTGATTGGTTACAGAATGAAATCCATCACCATTATTTTCCTTAAGAGGTGGTACTGCCACTGAACAAGGCTGAACAAGGAGACCGTACGGAGCAACGCTGAGCTGTTCATATTGGAGTGCCCACACTCTCAGGTTTGCACAGAGCGGTTTTCTGTGCATAGAGGGAGCCAAACCATGGCAGGCAAACCTGAGGTTCCATGCTCGGGCCCTGGCGCACCCTGAATGTACCATTTTCTGCTAGTCACTACAAGAAAGAGAGAGTTTTCAGGACATCTCTCTTTAATTACTGCCCTGATTCAGCTCGAAAATTAGTGAAAAACTGATACCATTTCTAAGCTGTCATTACACAGAAAACAAAAACGATCTGTGCACTGACAGTGATGAGCACCCACCTGCCCCTCTAATTCAGAGCTCCAAAGCAGTGGACCTAGTGGGAAGTGTCTTTGCCTTTCATTGAAAGAGCTAAGAAATGTGCGTGGACCTCTGTGTTTCCCTAGTGGCAATTTAAAACAGTATGTTTCATATTAAAACACAGGTGTGTTATGATAGAACATACAAAACATGGATGCATTTTAACATTAAACACTAAAAATCAAACATTTAACACTGACTCTGAGATGCATTCGGACAGGACATCCCTGGGGCCTCCTGTTCACCACTCTCTGCCTTTACCTGAGGAAAAGGTTTAAAAAGCTTCGTTCTGAATTGGGTTCCCTCCCGACTGGTCCACTCTCTGGCTGAGAGATTCCATTTAGTCATCTGTAGAATGAAGCTTTAAAATCTTTTGTGTCTGGACATAGTCTATGGAGATGTGATTCTAGAACTTTCCCTAGAAGGCTTCAAGGACAGAAGAATCACGCATAATGTAGAATGGTTGAACAAGAATCTCCATGTTGTAGGAGACCAAGACCCCTGCTTCTAAAAGGCTCTCCGCCTTGCTAATTTATAGTGTTTCCCTGGCCCTATGCCTGTCCTACCTAACAGGGTACAAAAATTAGTAGCTCCATTCTCTTCCTTTTTTCCTGTTCCTTTCATTTAAATAATGCTTCTCACTTCCATTCTCACCCCATCCCAACAAGGTGTCAGGATTTGCTTCCAGAAGAAAATGAGGCCGTGCCCTCTCCAGCTTCACGATCACAGAAACCAGTCTTTTCCAGCTCGTCCACATGTGGGCACTACCACCCATCTTCTTGCCAAGGAGGATCCCTCACTGGGGCCCTGCCACCTTACTCCATGCCCCACGTCCCTTACTGGTAAACCCAGTGTCTCTGAGTCTGTCACGGAGTAAGACAGGGAATTACAGGCCATACCAGCTCCCAGTTTCAACCAGAAGCACAGCTTTTGGACCTGATCATCAAAGAGAATCTTTCCATTCCCCAACCTGGCGGAGCGAAAGATAACCACGTTTTGCAAATGTTGCTCCCACACAAAAATTCAGCTTGATAGTGGTGACGCCCGGTGTTTCCTTGTCATTTGGCACTTTCCTAAATGCAGTCCTCTGGACTAAAAACATGTCAGCCAAACTCAAGGCCACTTCATCTCCATGTATTCAGGCCCTTACCAGAGTGGTGCTTTGGCCCTTAGCTAAACAACAACCCCCCAGGCAGTGTGGTTTGCAGATTAGAACATGACCTAAGTACCATCCTTGGCTGGTGTTCAGTCCATTCCGAGCTTCACTGGGATTCTGATCTCGCCCTGAGCTGTCCGGCTTATTCTCCAGGGAACTAGCAACTGTTTGACCCAACACTCCTGGACTGAGAAACATTTTTTAATAAAAGAGAGAGGAGCTTTAAAAAGAACATTCAGCCCTGGCTGGCGTAGCTCAGTGGACTGAGCGCAGGCTGTGAACCAAAGCATCGCAGGTTCGATTCCTAGTCAGGGCACATGCCTGGGTTGCAGGCCACAGCCCCCAGCAACCACACATTGATGTTTCTCTCTCTCTCTCTTTCTCCCTCCCTTCCCTCTCTAAAAATGAATAAATAAATTTTTTTAAAAAAAGAATGTTCAATAATGTTTGGATTCACTGCAAATTGCGGTGTAGATGGCTTGCACAAGGGGAATTCAATCTCATTGCCAATGCTTTCAGATTAACACAGCTCTGCTTTCTTCCTGAGACCTAATATTATGCAAGTGAGGTGCTAAAGCATTCCCACGGGACATCACATCTTGTCTCCAGGGAGCTTGGTTGTTCTCGACACAGCTCTTGAACCACGGGCACCGCTGTACTCAACCATGCCCACAAAGTGTGCACCGATACCATTCCATTGTCCATGATATAGACTGAGCACAAGACAAAGTTTTCCTAAAGAACTTTCATTCACCCATTTATTCAAAACAGGCTCACTGGGGCTCTTATTGCGTGCAGACGCTTGGACCGAAGACCTCCCTGCCTGGCTGTGCTGGTGCCGGTGCCGGTGCCGGTGCCGGTGCCGGACAGCAGGGTGAGCAGTGGAACAGGCACGCTCATCATGCACAGAATATGCTGAGGGAAAACAGTGCCGTTCGTCTCTTCACGCCATCACTCCGACCATCTCCACTTCCCCACCCCCAGTCAAACTAGACCCTCTACCTGCTCCCCCAAAAAAGGACAACAGAACAGATGATGCTAAGAAAAATTTAAAAAATGATCCTCACTTTCCAGTTTCATGGGGTCCTGCAATATACAGATTTTCAGAAACAATTTTGACTTTACTGGACCCACCACCCACCTGAGATGTGACCCCACTCTCTCCCCAGAATTCATTACCATTCATCAACCACATCGGACTGCAAACCTAAGAGCAGCTTCCCTACCTCCTCACCCTTGCCCAACACCCTCTCCTCCACAATGCAGCTCGGAAGGGGCTGCGGAAGCCTGTCAACTCCCCTCCTTAAACAAACAGTAGAAGTCATTTCAGACATTTAGCACCTGACACGAGGTGTACCTGCATTTAGGATAGTGACTGTCTTTAGATACGGACAGTCCCTATACAAGGCAGCTATGTACCTTCCTCACCTTTTACCCTCTGGCTGAAGTGACCCTTATGCATGCTTTTTAACCCCTTTCCCCAAATGCCATTACCCACAAGTCTAGAAGACACTTCAGGGCCCAAGAAGCTCCTATTTCCAGAGAACAAATCTGTCAGTTCTTAGCTGTAAGTCAAGTCACTCCCACATCCTCCCTTATCCTCTGCCGGGATAGCCTATAGCTCAGTCTTTCCTCTGCCAAATGGATCACATCAATACCCACCACAAGGAGACCCAGGAAAGAACTGACAGTACCAAGGAAATGATCAAGTGCCCAAAGCGAAGATGCACCCTAGTGATTGTTAAACAGAGGAAAACAGTGAGGCCTAGAGAGGGAGGGAACTCAGCCAACTCACAAGTGTTGGGAGAGGAAAAGGAGCGTGCCCCCACCACCCCCAGCCTCCACCCCCATCCCCAGAGCAGTGCTGTGTCTCCCACACAACAGCCCTCTCCAACAGAGACAAGCCAGTGCCTTCTAGCCTCACCCCCATCTGGGGCTGAGACTGGGGAGCAGATAAAGCCTTTTTCCTTGTGGGGAGAGGGGTGGCACTTCTGATCCACAGCCAGGGGACCTCCAGCCACCTGGAATTCCTGGCTCGAGCACGCTCCCCTCAGTCCTCCTGTCTGGGTAAAGGCTTCCACTCAGCATGCGTGTAACTCAGAGCCACACGACACTGAAATGCTAAGTGAAGAGCAATTAACTTTTGCTTCTGAAAACCCACTTTAGCTTTCCATAACTCTTTGGGGGCCATTTCAACTAAGCCAAACCTCCCGCACATTCTCCCTCAGCAATAAATTACCTTCCTGGCTTTAATTAGCTGCCGGAGTACAAACCGAGGCTGGGTGCTGACGTGGCTGCTTTCCCCACAGGTCCCATTCTGTCACACGGGCTCCAGGAGAGTGGCAGCTGCAGGGAGTGGTGGGGCTGCGTCCATGGGGAGGTGTCCTATGACTCCTTACCTGCTCACAGAGTATGCGAGGGGGCGCCCCAGACATTAGGCCTGGCTGGAGCTGAATTCCAAAGTAGATGAAATCAGTTAGAGAAACCTAGACTGCCCCTTCAGCTCTCCTGGCCCCTGGATGATGTGCCCCCAGACCTAATTTCCCTCTTACCAGTCTCTCCTTCCTCCAAATGGCTCCCAAAACACATGGCCATGCATGTGCACACACACACACATATACTAGCCTCCAGGTATCCAATATCTTCATCTCCCTTATCATTCTTGCTAAGGGAGGGGTTACTGACACAACTTAATACATAAGCCCTCCCAGGAGAATTGGCTGTATAATTGTGTGCTAAGCTTGAGTCCAAATGAATAAATCTCTAAGTATGTGATTTTAGTCACGTCTGTGGGCCAAAATGATATTGGCTGGGAAAGAAATAAATAAAAAACACCTTCACAATCCCCAACATCATTCTAAGGCCCAGAGTAAGATTTGAGGGGCAGTCAATCCCACCTCTAACTAGAGAAGTTTCCCTCAGCAAGTCCCCTCCCTTCTCTGGTCCTGTTGCCCAGGAAAAAGCTGTGACAAATGAACACAAGTCCCCTTCCACCCTGCCGTACTATGGTTTTAAAAACCTTGTGGGTCTATGCGAGGGACTGATGGGGAGAGAACAGGGGTGGAGTGGGGAGGACGAACTCTAACCCAGACCTCCTCTCTCCTGCCTTCTTCTAGTCTTCCCTGGGGCCAGAGGGCAGTTTCTTTAGGGTCCTGAGCTGCACAGCTGGGTGTTGAACCAGGGCCCCAGGCTGCACTCACACACTCCATCCCAGGAGCTGTCTCCCCGCCCAGGGCCTGGGAAAGGGTTAATGCCCCTTTCTCACCCTGGGGATCACACTCCTGCTAATGGCTACTTCTCTTCCAGGCCTGGGGCCCAGCTTACACCTCTGACAAGCGATAACCTTCCAAAGCCCAATTACAGGCTGCTTTCCGCCGCCCTTCCTTTCCTGGGAAAATAAAATAAAAAGTCCAAACACGAAGGCCCACAGCCAAGGTCTGCTTGTCGGAGGCGGGTGACAGGCGCTGGGCACAGAGCTCCCCCTGATTAAGGGTGTGAGCGTGTCGCGCGCTGAGCTCTCATCTGCAGAGATTCGCGGTGATTTCCCTCCGCACCTCCCCAATTAACAGGCCGCCTGTCGGGGCGCAGGCGGAGGCCGGCAGGCAGGTACCCGGCCTGTCACAGCCGCCAGACAGGCCCTCACGCCAACCCATCCCTGCCTGCCGGCGCCGCCCCCACCGTCTGCTTCTTCCCCAGCCTGTCACACTCCCAACTCCCAACGCGACGTGCGAAGAGATGCAGTGAGTGCGAAGTGAGCGAGCGAGCGAGCGACTCCGCAGAGCAGGGAGAGTGCAGGGCCTAGGGGGCTGCAGTCTGCAGCAGCCTCTGTTGGTCCCGCCCCGGAGGTCCGCCTTCCTCATCCTGGCTCTCTACGCTCAGTGATCCCCAAACAGGATTTGCAGCAGAGGGACCTCCCATGTGCCTGTGAGACTCCAGGATTGGTACTTTGGGAATCACAGGAAATGGGCAACAGAGGCCTGCTCAGATGGAGAAATTCAACGTTATTTGAGTCAAATCATCATTGAATTCCCTGGCCCAACTAACTACCCACCTGCCCCCAGGTTTTGTTTTGCCTCTATCAAAAGGCCGCCAGGCCGGGGTTGTAGAAGTGCCTCTCAGTTTCAGCTCCTGCCCAAGGCATGCCGCATAATGAGACTTTTGGCTTCTGGTACTGTAGGCCAGGCCCCTGACCTCCTCCTGTGTCTTGGCCTCACTGAGGGGAGCACGGACCCAGCCAGCATGGCTGGGCTGCCTGTCACAGCTCGAGCCCTCCATGACTGAATGCATCTTCATGACTGCTACCTACTCAGTGATCTGAGCTAGAAATCCTTCCTCCTGCCAGCTTTCCTGGCCAATGTCCAGCCCCTCTGAAGCTAACTCCTTGCCTGCCTGAATAGCTGAGTGATGCTGGCTTTGAAATCTCCGATAGGTGGAGAAAACCCACCCATCCATGCTCTTGATTTCCAGGGCTGGAAATCAATACTCAGGCGCAGCCACTGTTGACTTGGTAGCCTCAGGAAACATCTCTGCCCTTTATCTCCTCTTTACATCTGTGTCTTAGTCCTTTCGGGCTGCTCCAACAGAATGCTATATAGATCCAGTGGCTTACAAACAACAGAAATTTATTTCTCACAGTTTGAGAGGCTGGGAAGCCCAAGATCAAGGTGCTGGCAGAGTCAGTGTCTGGTAAAGACCCACCTGCTGATTCACAGAGAGATCACAGTCTTCTCACTGGGCTTCTCGTGACAGAAGGTGTTAACTAGATCCCTGGCGTCTCTGGTAAGAGGACTAATCCCAATCCTAAGGGCTCTACCTTCATGATCTAATCACATGCCAAAGGTACACCTCCTAATACCATCATCTTGGGGTTAAGATATCAGCACATGAATTTTGAAGGGACATAAACATTCAATCCACAGTACTCTGTCTAGAAAGAAATCTACTCATGCTGGCAGAAATTCGTGCCTTTGGCTATATCCAAAGAAGGCTGGGAAGGAGCATCCGTGCTCATCCTGAAAATGAGTAAATCATTTGTGATCCCTCAAAGTCAATGTGAGACGGGGAGGAGAGAGAGTAGACCACATCGGCAAAGGATGGGGTAGAGAGAGGGAATGATAAATGCAGCCGGGTTCGAAAACTCCTAGGGGGCAGGGACTGTGTTTTATTGGTCTTCCTATTCCTAGTCTTGAAGGTAACAACTCAACAAAGTGAACACTCAGCAAATATTTGCTGACTGAAGAAGGAACGGGTGGCTCTCCTTGATTCTTCAGTGCCAGCAAGACTTAGTATATGCTCACAATACCCTCTTTAAGCATCAGTTCAACTGCCATCACCCCCGTGGATGGCCCCATAAGGAAAGCAGAAGGCAAGGAAGAGAGATGCTGAGAAAGGAGAGACCAAGGATTAAGAATGGTGGAAGAGCACACTTGGACCAAGTCAAGCAACGTGCTTCTCCTCCCCGCCTCGTACCAGGGGCTCTGGTGTTTACAGCGATGTTAAGCAGCTCCCAGAGGCCATCGTATTTGCAAAATGGTACTAGAAGTGGGGGTGGAAGAAGGGAGAAAGCAAGGAAGAAAAGGAAGGAGAGAGAGACTGGTCACTAAGCTACAGGAATACTTACAAATACATAAACTTTTTTTGCATGTGGCAACATCCCCCCTTGTAGGGGGGGAATACAACGTGATGAAGATGTAAGGAAGTAGAAACTGCATGTCAGACTCTGTGCATGGCAAGGCAGAACATATATCAGAATCATTAATTATGATCCAATTTGTGCTTGCACTGTGAAGGGTAATCATTTGCCATCAAAGAGATGCCCTTCCCTTATTAAAGCCATTGAGACTCTCAGGAAGTGCTCAAGGGTTTGAAATTCTGTATTTGAATTTCACACATGCTTTTTACTGCTGGAACCAAAACTCAATCAACACTTGAGAGTGCTGACACCAACATTCAAGTCACAGGGGTCTTCACTCCTTCACAACAGACCTACAAATAGGACCTGGTTAGTAAATTTGCTAATTTGTTCTGCTCTGGATTTGTGTGTGCATGTGTGTGTGTGTGGGTGGGTGTAACCTGTATAAGCCTATTTTTTTTTAATAGAGTTGAAGTAGGAATAAAAGGACCCAGGCCAAATTGAAGAAAGGAACAATTAACCTCATCTCTCTCAAATGTCCATGGCCCAGCTGCCCAGGAGTGGAAACCATGTCCTCACTTTCATCTCAAAGCCAAACCAACATGAACAGGTTGCTTAGAGACCAGCCTTCCCTTTTAACTCTGGCCCCAGGCCTTTGGTCCATGCCCAGAAAGGGGCTGAGTTAGAAGCCAGAGCTCAGAGGTTATAACTCTTTTTTTCACAAGCTCTTCAATAGAGACTAGGTTCTCATTTGCCTTTTCCATCCCCATTTCTTACTCTAGGACTCAAGCTGAGCCAGAGAAAGCCATTGCATTTTCCTGGCTTGATACACTCACACTCAATGAAAGTACATTGAATGGTATTGATGCCATAGAATGAATACAATGGAACAGAGGGAATGTAGTTTGGAGAAAGCCTACTGCCATCCAGAGAAATCTTTCCTTTCCTGAAGCTTCCCCACTGGAAGCAGAAGGGTTCTATAGAGTCTGCAGCATAGCATAGCTTCTAACATTGTCTGTAGTATATATGGCATAGTGTACACTACAGCAGACAGCATGGTTTATAACAGTATAGTCTATAGCCCATGTGCCTTGATGGGATTTTCATGTGTAGCCAAGAATGACAATAGTATTGTATCCTCTCACAATGTAATGTGGTACTAATGTTATGTTCATGTCATATATAAGGAAACTTTGGCCCAGAGAGGTAAAGTAACTTGCTTATCACACAGCCAGTAAGGGCAGAGATAGAATCCAGACTTAGCCCTCTGTGAATAAACTAGGCACAGGCAGGCGGAGGTCTACCCTCTGTGTGGAATATTATTAGCTGGCACATCCTCTCAGTCCCAGAGGACCCATGAGAGACATGAGTGCAACAACATCTTCTTGAATTACTGACAGAGGAATTTCCTCCCTGAGATTTCTCTTGCTTTGGTATCAAGCATCTGAGCTGTCCTTATAGCTCCCTCATGATCAGGCAAGGACAGATATAATTGCATTTCACAGAAGGGAAGACTGAGGCACAGAGTTGTGATTACAGTGAGAAGTCGGTGGTCAAACCCAGATTATGACTTCAGCCACCTGTCCCCTCTCCTGAACTCACTCCTGCGCCCTTATCCTTCCCTCCCCAACCTGTCTGTGCCAGCCAGCCCTGGAGTATGATTGACAGCCCTAGACTTCAGGGATCAAGCCTTTCAGATAGAGTTCTTGACACTAGATGCCTTTGGAGTGGGCAGGCAGGGTGGGGAAGGTGAGCGTTGGGGGGAATGAAGGACAAGGCCCTTTCCAAAAATAGAGTGAGAAGAGACCAGAAGAGTAGGCAGAGTGTCAGAGGGAGAGTAAGGCAACGCAGCTCAGAGCACCAGCCCAGCAGAAGAGACAGGGTTCAAAAATACCACATCCAGAGAGGCCAGGGTGCCACTCGGGTCAACGAGCCCCCTCCACATCGCCCAAACATCATCCACGTTCCCTTCTCCCGGCTTCACAACCAAGTCCCAAAGGCAGTTTCTGAAAGGGGATTTCTAGCCTCAACTACTTTGACGTTTTTGTCCTTTTCCCAACTTCCATTGAGACTTCCTTCTGAAATTTTCTAAATAGAAAAAAATGAGAAGCATTTCTAGGTCTCCTGGTGGGTGTGGATTCTAAAACATGACACTCTCCCTCCCCAGGGTCCTCCTGGTTTGCATGGTCCCAGGTCAAAACCCTGGCTCACCTTCCACCCCCGACATCCCACTGCACCTGCCAGGTCGCAGGCACTGGGCTCTGTGTCTATGCGGGTACAAAGAAGTAGAAAATAAAGTCACTGCCCTGAAGAGACTTACCTTCTTCTAAATTGAGAGTTGTTACTCTGCCCCTGCAAACTCAGGAACACCATTAATACCCCATGCTTCAGTTGCTCCTCTGAGTTCTTTGGCAAGCCATCCAATCTTCGTTCGTTAGGCCTGGATGGCAGGAGCTGACCACTCTTGTGGGGAACAATAAGACCATGCATTGAGTGAGCGCCTACTCTTTGCCAGGCACTGAGCAAGAGATTTGACACATATTCATGATGCCACTAACTTTATATTTCCAGAGAGGTATTGAGCCACAGTTTTCTCAGAGAAATCAAGCAAACTTCCTACAGTCAACCAGCCAGCCAGGGCAGAGATAGGATTTAAATCACACGCCCCAGAACATGGTGGAATCACCCGAGCAGAGTGGAGAGCTGAATCACAATAATTGAATAAAACCGTCAGGGCCCATTTCCACAGCATTTACTGAACACATGCGAAAAACAACGTTTAGATTGATGGTGTAAATGGGGACAACCTCTTTGGAGAGCAATGTGGCAATATCGATCAAAATTTTATATGCACAAATCCTGCGTGCCAGAAATTTCATTTATGTGAATTTATCCAACTATACCAAGATGCTCACTGAAGCATTGTTGGTAATAGAAAAAAAGCTGGAATCCACCTAAGTGTCCATCAATAGGTAATAGGTTAAATAAACTGGTTCATCCATAAATGAAATATTAATACTATACATGCATTAAAAAGAATGAGGTAAGACTGTGAGTACTAGCATGAATGCATGTCCACAAAACGTTCTTCAATGAAAAAGCAACTTATGGTATTATATGCATAAGATGATCCTGCTTATGCTTCAGAGTATTTATATGTAACACACACATACATTTATAGCATGCTCACATCTCAAAGGTCTGGAAGACACACACGAAACTAACAATAGCTACTGCTAAGAGGGGGTGAGAAATGGGAGACTTAATTTATTTAGTTTGTTATACAAACCCTCTATTACAGTTTTCAATAATACTTATGCAGGTCACTGTGTTACACCTGTTGGAAACCTGTTCTCCAGGGGACTGAGAACAGGGAAACAAAAACGTCAATATAGACTGCCCCCAAGGAACAGAGAGTCTGAGGATTGAGGTCCTCTCTAGGAGTCCGTGGCAATACATGACTGCTTGAGTAGCTCACATCTCACTCCTACCTAGTCCTTTATTCAAGAGCTGGCAGACCTGAAGACAAATACAAAGATTGTCGTAGGCTCTGACATCAGAAGACTTTCAGAGGTATCCGACCTTTTGGCGTCTCTAGGCCACACTGGATGAAGAAGAGTTGTCTTGGGCCACACATTAAATACATTGCAACACATAATCCCAAAAAAATCTCATTATGTTTTAAGTTAATTTACAATTTTGTGTTGGGCTGTGTTCACAGCCATCCTGAGTCTCATGCAGCCCACATGCCACAGACTGGACACCTCTGGTATATACCAACCCAGCTTCATGACATTGGACAGATCACAGGTTCTCTTTGAGCCCAAGTTTTCTCATCTATAAAATAGGGTGCTGCTAGACCCACCACCTAGGATTGCTGGGGGTGCTCATTAGAACAAAGAACATCAAAGTACCTTTGTAAAAACCAGATTGGAAACTGATAAAAGGAAATGAAGTCCTTCTGGACTGGTACCCATACTAGGGAGGCTGAGTCATCAGTGGAAGATGGTCCCACTCCACCCAGACACCACAACCCTCTCCCCTTGTGCACTGACACCACCAAGTGATGAAAATCATCAAGTGCTCACAAACTCAACAAACACATCACCCAGTTCTCCAATTCCAAACTCAGGGGCTGGTGGTCTGGGATTATGCAGTCATAGAAAATGACTCCAGTGTAAAGGGTCCCCCAACAATGAGGCTTCTGCATCAGCCTCTAAATCCCCAAGTAAACATTGTTCATTGGTTTGGTGATTAAAATCACCAATGGTGTACCTGATGGCTGCCCAGGGAACCAAGAAGCTGAAACAGCAGCGATAATGAGCCTCGTGTGATTCCTAAACCTAGTCCTTCACTCACACTCTCTCCCTTCCTTTCTCCCCATTCAATTTTCTTTTCACTGCCTCCCCATACCCACCATGAGTCAACCCTTCCTACACCAACAGAAATTCACTTCCTTAAGAGCACCCCTGGGCTGGAGAAAATAATCATTAACTTAATAGGCTGATAAAATTACATTAAATAATGTTGATAATAATAAGAATATAGACTTTGGAAAAAGAAACCTGAGTCTGAATTCTAACTCCACCACTTATTAGCTACATAACCTTGGATAACCAAACCTCAGTTTCTCTGTAAATCAGGGTTGGTCATAAAACAATCCCCATAGTTGTTAAAAGCTGAGTAAGGAAGCTGCTGCTACGCAGATGCAAGTTACAGATGTAGGTGGGTATTATTAAACCACATTCCGTTCAAGTTTCCACATGTTACCTAATGTGACCATCTCAACAAGCCCAGAAGGTGTCAAATGAAGAGAAACAATGTTCCAAGAAGCTAAACTCTTTCCCCAACATCATTCATCTGAGAAGGGGACCCTTGAACAGAGATTTTTCTGATGCTGAGCTCAGTGTTCTCTCCACACTATGAGCAGAGCCTTACAGGCAAAGTTCGAGGGTGTTTAAAGGAGGGGAAGGGAGCTAAGTCAAGTTTAGTCCCTTGCACTCCAAAAATGCCCTGCCCAGACAGTTGAGTAACACTGCGTGACAGAGATAAGGTTCTAAGAGCTCACATAGGGTAAAAGGCCTGCAGGAAAGGCCTTGAAAGGAGTTAGGATGTGATCCTGGTCTTTGGACGTCCAGCACCTACCACGGGGCCCACCATGTGTGACAGGTGGACTGATCAATTGGTTTACAGCTTACCACCATTGCTAGTGGATGCATAGTAGCACCAATCATTGTTGAACAAATTTTCAAAGAGTGAAGAGAAGGTAGAAATGGAAGTGAAGGATGAGAGAGAAAGGAAGGAAAAGAGGAAAGAAGGAGACCGCCTTCGTCTTCATTCTCCCCTACCCCCTTCCAGGAGAATGTGGTCCCACAGACTTTCATGAGCAGTGTCAAGGCCACAGTACCTTGTACCTGTTCTACAACATTCACAGAACTGCAGGGAGAAAGATTCAAGAAAGACCAGTACAATACAGCACTGTGCCACATAAAAATACGTATGCAAATGAAGACAATGTCATTAGCACATGACAGCTGCCATTTCTTGGCCATGGTCCACATTACCTTAATAAAAAGAACTGAAAGGATGAAGAGAGTCTGAAGAGAGGCCGGATTCCCAGGGGGCCGTCGGACCTCTCCCGGCTTACGGACCCCATCAGTTCCAGCACCCTCCCCGTTACCAGCATCCCCCAACCCGCCTCCTCCAGGTCCCCCCACTACAAGTTTGAGCAGTACTGGAAAAGCTCCTGCTTAGGCTCCTTTTAATTAAGCACGCACACACAAAGAACCACCCCTGGGTTTTGTCTGTTGTACTTTTGTTCTCAGGTCTGTTTGTACTTATTCAGAAATTACATAATTAAAAATAATAATATTAAGTAAATGTGCACATCAGCCTGTCAAGCTGCCTGGGCCAGCCTTCACTTGGGAACCACAGTGACAGCCCCTTTATTTCTCTTACTTGTTTTTAAGCACAAAATATGTCACACCTGGAAGTAATTAGCATAATTTTTACTAATTTATAGCTAATTACACAATTACTTTTCTATGAAAGGTTCTGGAAAGACACTTGAAGTTAGTTTCGCCAAATCTAGTGGCAAGAAATTGCTTGAAAACATTTCGTTAGCTTCAAACATTTAGGAAGAGGGAGGGGGGACACCCAATAAAGTAATTCTTTCCTATTTCAGAGTGTTCAAATATGACAGGGATATAATTTCTCCAGTAATTTAGAAAGCAGAATGCCGAAATGTCTCTGCTAATCCAACCCAACCAGAGGCTTCTCTAAGAAAGGGCCCCCCAAACAAGTGTTTTTCAGAACACCCAGGGCAGACTCTGGAAGGCCTTGCTTCGTGACTGCAATTGGTTTCCAAAGGAGCTAAAATTGCAGGCTGCCAACAATGGTTGTCCCTCCAGGAGTAAACCAACCTTGTGACGGAATGTGATGCCTGGCAGGTGTCTTACTCAGCTCCCGAGAAACTGTGAGCTTGGGAGGCCAGCAATGGATTCAAGCCTTGGGAGACACTTGACTCTCAAAGCAGAACTCCAGAATGCCTGGACCTGAGTGCATTGCATTGTCTAGATGGTGCGAAGAGAAACAAAAACACTTTCCAATTCAATTCCTTCAACCAACATTATTTAAGCCCCTACTCGGTGCCTTGTATCCAATGAGAAGATTTATGAAAGGAACAATCCCTGCTTTCCCTTGTCATGCTGGCAAAGAAAAAAAATACACCAATCAACCAACAGGTATTTATTGAGTGCTGCCTTAGGCAGAGGGAGAAAGAGAAAAGCAGAACCAGATGCAGTCCCTGTCCTCTGGAGACCGACAGTCTAGAGACTAAAGCCACACACAGGAAGAATATGGACTAGCACGGTATTGGTCTGGGGCCAGTCAGTGCCCAGCTAGGCAGCATGGGCTGCAAAGTGCTGCTGAAATAAAAAGGTGAGTGACGGCAACTGGAGACTGCAGTCAAGGAAGAGATAATGGAGTCCCAACTCTACAAGATATGCTGGGGGTGGGAGCTACATTAGTTTGGTGAATATTAGGGTGTTCTGTCAGGCCCACACCAAAGGACCCTGGGAAGGCAGCAAAGGTGATGCTGGACAGAGCTTCCCAAATTCCCTAGCAGAACAGGAAGCTCAGCAGCACTCTTAAAACCTAGAGACCAGTCACCAGGCCTCTGGGAAGCCCCCTGGAATCCTGAGCTCTGGTCTGTATCTGTCCCAGGGCTGCATATTTGGAGAAAGTCAAGAGAAGAAAAGGACCCAAAGCCAACAGGACATGTAGAAGAAGATGTCTGAGGTCAGCAGAATTGGCTAGAAGGTCAGGAAGGCAAGTGGTTATAGCATGCATTTCCAGCAGGGGTAGGATCTCCCAAAAGAGCCAAGAACTGGTCTCTGGGGAAGCAGAAAAAAAATCTAATATATTGTTAAGATTTGTAGCCCTCCAAAGGGCCCAAGTACACAGATATGCTACATATCTATGGTATAAAAAATCTCATCTTGGGGGTGATCAAAAAAGACTGTCCTAAAAGTTTGGGGTGAGAAGGATGAGGGAAGCCAAGCAAAGCTGAATATTTATTGGCCTGCAAGTTGGCCTTGCCCCCTAGACTGTGAGTTTCCTAAGGACAGAGACAGAATTAACGCCACTCTGCACTCCTGCCTCCTCGTGCCCACCGCAGCACAGCAGGCACTCGACAAATGTGAGCGAGACTGAGTTGAATTGTTCTGCAGTCTGAGGTTTTGCCTTAAGGACCCCTGTGTGGGGGGAATGAGGCACTTGGAAGATGTCCAGTTCCTGCCAGGCTCCCCTCAAGGCTACTGAGAGATTTTGGCAAAGGAATGTCCTCTGCTCCCACAGGAGAGTCATGTTAATAGCTAACACTTGGCCTATTTCTCTTCACTTTTTCAAATTACTTTCACAGCTACCGTCATTTGACCCTTACAAAAATCCTCTGAGGCACGAAGAGGAAGTCATTACTGGCCACTCTTTGCAGGTTTCCTCGTTCAGTCAACAGGTACACCTGAGCACCTGTGGTCCCAGTGCTGAGGTTTCTGCACTGGAAGACAGAGGTGAACAAGAGAGGACAGGCCCTGCCCTTGCCACCTTACACTCTCCAAATAGGACATATATCAACAACAAGACATATGTGAAGAAGGAACATGAAAAGCAGAGCAATGACAGAGGCACTTGAGACTCTGTGCTCCAGGGAACCTCCCCCAAGAGGGAGATAGGCATGCAGTGCCATGCTGAAAGAAACACGAGCTGTTCAGGTGAAGAGCTGCAGAGACAGTCTGGGACCCAAGCAGGCTGCAGGACTGGGCCCGTATCCCACAGACAGAACGTGGCAGGCCTTGGGGTCCTGGCTGCCCAGACCTCCCTTCTGTCGAACTGCTTCCCGCTGTGAATCCCCTCCCCTTCCGTTTTCTAACTAGAGATCTGCATCACAGAAAGAGCAAATGTGCATGTGTGCACACTCACACACACAAACACACACCACATATACACTCACACAATATATAAACATACATTGCGTACTATACACCCTTATACATAACATACACACATACATGCTTGCACATCACACACACACACATACACCACATACCACACACAGAGGCATACACACACACATACCACAGTCTGTTAACATCCAAGGAAGCACCAGACAGGCAGGCAGGGGTCAGGACTCCCAGCTGAAGCACCTCAATGACACCTGAAGGCGGGGGCCCAGCCCGGGTTCTGCTCTCCTGCAGGTCTAGAAGGTGCCTCTCTGGGGAGCACCAGCCCCTTCCCAGGACGATGCAACCAAGTCACCGTGCTGTGAAAAATGTTAACTATTCAACAGGGCAGGAGGAGACTGTTCTGAGATTTCAAAGTCGGCTGGCGGTTTCATTAGAAGCAATCAAGGGAGCTTTGGACAATCAGCGGGATGGTTTTGACAAAGAAAATGTGCACAAGCCTGGTAGCTCTCACCAGCACCCAAATCAGAGCCTTTTCTTTTTTCTTCTGCCACAGATACTTGAATATTCATTCTTCCCCCTAAACATCAACACCTCTGGTGACTCAGCGGTCAGCTGTTCTCTCACTCCACTCAACAGATGCTTTATTCATGCTCCAAATCCCTTGGAAGTTCTCCTTGACCCTGGAAATAGAACACTTCCCCACAGTCCAGCGCCCTTTAACTTCACAACTCCAGAACTACGTGGCCGTCCTCACCTTGAACTATGTGCTTGACAGGGGCTATGAATGAGTCAAGTAAGAATCCGTGCCCCCTCACCCTCACCGTCAGGAAGGGGCAGGCTGACCATGTGCCCTGGAGCATTCTGGGTCTTGACATACATTTTCTCTACTCCCCGCTACAAACGTATGAACACAATGTTAGGAATCTCCACTTTAAGAATGACAAAACTGAGGCCCACAGTTGCTGTATCTAGGAAGGCCGAGCAGCCACCAAGGAGCAGAGCTAAGATTCAAACTATAGTACATCTGACTCGAAATCGGGAATTTCAAATAACAGCATGGTGCTCCTGGCTTTTCTTGGCCTCCACACCTCAGAGCATCAGCTTTGGAAAGAAACGCTTCCAGCAGGAGCAAATCCTGGCCAGCCCAGCAAATGCACAAGGGCAAGGTGAAGGTCTCCTAGAGCTGCAGCAGGGGCACAGGGCCTGGAGGCTGGCAGGCATGTCTCACCAACTATAGGAAAGGCTATTTATGGCCAAGGCTTCTGTGCTGGACAGCTGGTGACCAAGGCTGGGGCAGGAAGCTGCATCCACCCCGCTGCCTGCCAGGATTTGCTAAGGAGAGCATTCCATCCCTGATTCCAGAGCAGGGATCCTGAGACTGAGCATCACAGCTGGTAGGACGGCTTGCCTTGGAAACCCACCTGGTTTGAGGGTCCATCCTAATTAAGCTGAGAAAGGACCTATTGTGTTGATGAAGGAGACTCTTTCCTCTCTGTGACCTTAACATCATCAGGATAAGTTTTCCCATGTGCAAGTAAAATGGTTTCTGCGACCAACTGATTTTTTCACATGACACTGTTCATCATGTAGTAAAAGGCACCACAGATTTTAAATCATGAAACCAGGGTCCAAGGCCTGACCTTGCACCTTGATTGACTGTGGTATTTGGGGAAAAATCACTTCATCTCTTGGGGCCTCAATTTCTCCACCCAACAAACCAGCGGATGAGGGTGATGATAGCTTCGGGCTTCCGGCTCCAGAATTCTGTCATTGCAGGCTGCCTGGGATGGCATTTCCCTCCAGCACAAACATTGGAAGAGGTTATCAGAGAGGTGGAAGGTGGCAGAAAAAAGAAACATGGGAAGATAGAAACAAAGGCACAGGGAGATGGACAGAGACAGATCTAAGCAGAGGAAGCAAAATAGCCGGAGAAGGAAAGGACAGTCGGGTGGCGTGGAAAGAGAGTGAGAGCCCCTGGGGTGAGCAGACTCTTGCCAGTTTTGCTGGAAACCAACAGTGACAGATTGCTAACATGTTACAGTGAAAATTACCAACACGATGAGACTTTTGCACCATACCCAGCACCTCTTGTTATCCCATTAACAAAACTGATTAGACCAAATTGCTAATAGGAGAAAACATTCATGTTGCATTACATCACTCCAGTCTGGCATGGAGAACACGAGCAAAGGGCAAACTAGCAGGCACATCAAAATCTCCCAGGAGCCATTTGCCTTAGACAGTGTTCGGGAAAGCCCTAGAACGCCACCCCTCTTCCATTTGATCTAGAAACGCCCACCTGTGCCACCAGCTCCTCTGCCACCACCACTCGACATCTGCTCCCATTGCTCAGCTGGGCTGGGAGGGACTGTCTGACGTTACCCAGAACAGGGACCAGTGACCTTTACAAAGCACTCAGGGTACCCTGGTGTGACCGGTGGGGGAGAGAGAGACAAGTGCATGGTCACGTGTCTACGTCTGGAGGGTGCTGGATTCCAGATCCCATCCATCTGCTCCTAGAGCAAACCAAACACATCAGAACTCACAATTCTTTATATTTTTACCACCCCCATCTGGCCACTGCCCACTATAACTAGTCCGGAGAGATCCCTGGTCCTTAGTTCCATTAGTCATGAGGTTCAAACTGTCATCTACACCCTGGGAGGTGTAAGGAACAGGACACATCTGGTGCTTGGAAGCATCTGCCCAGGCATTTGAAGAGGATCTTTCCTCTTTGGAACGTAGAAAGATTTCCTGCTCAAACTCAACAGTCATCCAGAGAAAGCCAAATTAAGAATTCACTTTCTGCTCACTGCTCTCTCAGAAAAAACTCTGCAGTTACCCAAACCTCTTAGCATCTGGGGTTTTTTTCCATTGGGACCATCACCAACTCCCCCAAGCTCCCTGCTACCACCCCAGAGAGGGGGGCCCGGCTGCGGGCCATCCCCCTCAGTAGTCACTCAGAAAGGTACTTGGCCAAAGATTTTTCTGAGTAATTGAATGGCAAGGGCTTTTGTATACCAAACAAGGACTTGTCTTTGTCAAAAAGTCTTTACAAAGTACCCAAGTGCTGGGTGTCAGACAGGACAAGTTTTTTAATCATGTTAAAATGATTTATTTAAACGTCAAGCCATGTCACCTCACTTCCTTTCATTTTTCAAACTGTTTGTGTTTTTTCTGGATGATAAATTTATCTTCAGACAGCCTCAATATGACTAATTAACTTTGAAATATAAGAACCAGATGTGTGAGTTGGAGAGCTTTCTGAACTAATGCCAGACAGGCTGGTGGGGTTTTTTTCTTCTTCTTCTTCCTTGCCTTTCACCCCCTTCGCCTCCCCCACCCCGTGCTCTCTCTCCCTGCTGGCTGCCCTGAAAATACTAAGCAGAGACACATTTAGTAAATGGAATCACAGGACTCCGGCTAGTAGTGAGCGCCCACTGCTTTTTCTCTGTTCTCCACTCGTTAGCCTTTCAGGACCCCACACTCTCCCTTTGAACGTGACCTCCCTGTGACTGGCAGAGCTGTCCTGGGAGGAGGGGCTGGGAAAATCCCCTCCACCCCCTGCCTGCCCCTACTTTAATGATCTATCTAACATGGAGCAGGGAGCTGCCAGAACGCATTTGCCACATGAAAGTAAGTCACCCTGCACTATGACACCAAGTGATTTCTTTTAAAGAGTCTTCCCCTGTGAAGTGCCTCTCAGATCTGCCTCCTCCCCGTTCCCTTTTCATGAGCAGCCCAGTGCACAGCCCTGGACAAATGAGGGCCAGGGTGGGGAAGGGTGTTGAAGAGGGGGAGGTGGCCGATTCTCAACTCTCTAATCTGAAGTGCTTTTCAGAAATGGCCCATTTGGGGGTTAAAAGCCACAGGGGTGTGTGTGTGTGTGTGTGTGTGTGTGTGTGTGAGTGTGTCTATGTGTGTATGTTTCACTCTCTGGGACAGAATGGCAACACAAAATAATTGGGTGTAAGTAAATAAAAGAGGTCAGAGTGAAAGGCATGAGTGGGGTGCCTCAGTTGCCCCACAGAGCTAAGATGACCTGTCCTACCCAGTCCCTCCACCAGAAGTAGGGTGAGGTTATGGGAGATCACAAATACGAAAGTGCTTTGAGTGCTTTCAAAGACATGCTACGCATCCTAAGGGATTATTAGGATAATTACCACTATTATTATATCATCATGACCATTATCATTATCTAGCCTCTTAGTGCCTGAAATTTTTCACCTGGGATAATCTCATTCACTTGCAAGGTCAGTGGAGTTCCTCGCTGTGCCAGGCTCTGACCAGAAACATAAACAGTGGACTTGATTCTTCTCTTTCTCGGGACGAATGCCAACAGAACTCCCTCCTGGGCCCGGGGAGCAGAAAACCTGCCACTGGCAGAAGAGGACCCAGCCACGTACAAACACCAGCATGTGTGCTGTGAGGGGACAAGTGGAAGTCCCTGGCACTCACGAGAGAGACTGGCAGGTTAGAGTCCTGGGTACAGTCCTGCTGCCCCTTGCCCTACCCATCCTCCCATTTCTCTAAAAAGTCTTGCTCCCTGCTCTGGCCATAGGACAAGGATGCATCAGGCAGGTGAGAATTGCAAAAATAGCAAGTGGTTGGGCAGGTCCCCGTGGACTCCCCCAAGCTCCCCCTTCCCTGATCCTGGCCCTGCTTCCTTTACACAAAATACCTCCTTGATTTCAGTGGTATGTCACCTAATCCCCAGTAAAGAGGACATCACCCTTCAGACAAGTTTGAGGTTTAGGAGGAGTGTCTGGGGACTTATGAAGAAAAGGGTCTTCAATAATTCCACATCCACAGAAAGGAGAAGCAGGAAGCAGATGGGGTGGAGAGAGCACGGTCCACACTTCTCAGACTGAATCGTGCCCCTCTCGATGCCGAGAGAGTGCATCTTAGGGGCGTCCAGGTAGAGGGATGTGTCAGCGTGGTAGGTCCTCCATTACTCCTCAGGGAGAGTGGGGGGAGGCCCAGTTATAGGGGAGTGGGTATCAGCAGTTATCTCTGGGAGCAAGCGTGCCACTACCTGGTAGAGCCCTCACCCCTCCTCTTCAAAAATGACAGCATGAAGCCCACCAGAACTCCTCGGGCAGTGGAGAGACAGGATATGAGAATTCTGAGGACTCAGCTTTTTTTGGTGTATTGCAACTTCCTGGGATAGACAGACAGACGGATGGGTGAAGAGGGCAATAATCCAGGGAGAGCCTCCCCTAACCAGAATTCCATCTCCACTGCTTCAGCCCCGGCCCTACCCTCCCGAGAGGGTGCCTGCTCGGAGCACCGAATGTCCCCGGTCCACCGGGACTCCCACCATCTGCGGTTGGAGAAACTGCACCCAGGACCCTGGTGGGGTTCTTCCTACAGCTCTCCCACACACTCCCCCAGGGAAAAACTTTGAGATGATTTTTCTGACTATTAATAACATTTCCCACTATGTCAAACTAAGATCATTGTGGAGCCTATCAAATCACAGATCCTTGATTAACAGATCTGGACCAGGGGAGTCTGGGAGGTTTGGGGAGCCTGCCCTCTGGGAAGGGAGCCCCTGGGACTGCCGTGGGACTGCCACCTCCGGTCGGTTCTGCGAGGAGAAAGCGGGCCTGTTTCCACGGTCTGTACCTGTTTCCACGGCTGTCCCACCTGCTCAGTCCTGGCCCGTTTTGGAACCAGGGTTTGCACTGATGAGCGAGGTAGCCCCTGGTTCTGGCCAAGGCACCCCACCCTGGTACACCTGCACCACTCCACAGACGCGCCCAGATTTCCCGAAACTGAAAGACCCTGGTTCGCTCTCCCTCCCCAGGCAAGCACCCCTCGCCTTCTCCCCTGCTAAGTGAACATAACAAGCCAAGAAACTCGACACTGTAACCGACAGCAGCCATCGTTTGGAAGCTGTCAGACTTGATGTCTCCGAGACATGGGAGTCGACGGCCGTCCCTGAGATATTTAATAAAGTAAAGCCCTCAGGATCAAGAGGCGGCCATTCCGCCCGTCCTTCCCACCGCCACGCCGGAGCGCTTTAAAGCCCGCCTCGCGCCTGTCTCTCTCTCCAGAAAGCCTTTCATGCCGCCTTGCCAGACTGACATTTTGACAAGTTGCCACGAGTGACATCTGATTTGTACAAATTTCAAGACTAATAAATCTACCTGTCAAAGCGGAAACTTTAAAAGGAGCTAAGCCCAGCGGGTATAGTTTAACAGAACTCAAGTTGATGAAACTGTAGGATGGAGAAATTATATCTGTCACAATCCACCCACATTAGTTCTGCAGAAATGTTGGCAACTGAAACAAACGTCTTTCACGGGCGTTACCAAAAAAAAATCAAAAATTAAAAAGAAATTTTTTTAATCGAAAAAGGAGATCGTTAATACCCCGAGTAACAAGTGACGATTCTATTTGTAAACTAACAAATTGTATGTATTTAATTTTTAATTTTGCTGCGGATGTGAGAAGTGTCTCTCCTCCTACCTCTCAGGCTGTCTCGCTGGAATCTGGACTTTCCATTCAAGCTGGAGGCCATCAATCACGCAGCAGCAGCGCCCGGCTCCTGTGCGGATGGGGGCGGAGCACGGCGCTGCAGGGCTGAGGCAGGACCCGCTGCCCACAGCCCTGCATTCCCGCCAGGCCTCAAGGTGCTTCGACCCTCAAGCTGCACCATGTTCCCTGCTGCCCCCGCCTTGACCTGGAGCCTGAGGTCTGGCCCCCATTCTGAGCTTGGCTGTGGGGTTTTTGTTTTAAGGATGTCAGCGTTAGAGTAGGAGGGGGCACTAAGGTGAAAGAAACTTGTAAGTACGGTTACCCTTTTATTTTATTTCTGTTCTAGCTTTCCTTTCTGTCTCTGACACATTCCTTTTTGCACTGAATCATGTCAGCAATGGAGAAGCCAGAATTGACAGAGCAGAGGGGGAAATTGGGGGAGTGGTGGCCTCCCGGGAATTCCCATGCACCTAGGAGATCCGAAAACAGAAGGAGGCTGAACAGAACGCCTCCTGCGCTCTCCCTCTTTCCCTGCCCTCCCTGGCCTCCCCCGGCCCTCCAGTCAGAGAGGACGAGGGACTATTCCCTGCTCCCACAAGAGGCCTTCAGTTGCCCTGAGGGCTGAGCTGTTTTCTGCTTGGTGGCGGCCTCCACCAGCCATAACCTCCATTTAATTGCTGTTATTAATAGTGCCTTTCCTCCTGGGAGTTCAAAACGGGATCTCATTTGCCCTTTCACACATGTGGTTAAGAAGCAAGTAGGCAGGACAGACAGCATGTCTGTCCTCACAGTCAGGTGGGGGGGAGGGCAGAGGTCACCCAGCAAGTCGGAGACCAAACCCAGCACTGCAGGGTGGGGCCAGGGCCCAGTGAGTGGTCCAGGTGGGCCTTCCTTCCCTCCCCACATAGGCAGCTTCTTCCACTTCCCCAGCTTCTGCTTAGTACTGATGTGGCTGGGACATTATCTACAAGCTAACACCTTCTTCCTTCATATTTCTTGGCCTACTCTAGGATCCTGATATGTGAGAGTGGTGATAATAAGGATAATGAGGCTGCAGATGATGACATTGAGGCTGGGTCAAGACTAAAGGGTGGGGGGCACAGTTGGGGATGTGACAACTGGAGATGAACCCTGAGACCCAGAGCAGGTGTCTTTCATGTCTGGGAGCAAAAAGCTAATCTGGTCTGCCATGAACTGGGACTGCCCCTTGTTCTGACCAATCTGATATTTCCCCTGTCGGTTAGATGTTTGTTCAGCAGATGCACAAGGTGCTCTGCTCTGTACCATATGAGTTACGGAGATGTGCAAAACATGAATTTGTCCCAAAGGAGTTCACAGCCCACATTGGGGTGACGTAAACAAGATGACACACAACAAAATAGATCCTGATCTGGAGCATGGTGAGTTCAAGTACAAAAAGAAAGCACGAGGCATGATGAAGGCACCAGACCCAGCCCTCCCACTAACTGGCTGTGGACCACTGAGAACATCCTCTCTGCAAAATGAGACAGTGACCGGAGGATGTGAAGGTCCCTGCACGTTCTGTAGGTTTTTGAGAAGACGAATCAGGAGACCATGTGTGTGAAAGTTCAGTACAAGCTATAAGCCGCCGTGCACCTCATGGTGGTGGTCCCTGCAGGCTGGGGTGAGCAGGTGTCCTCACTGAGGGATCAAATCCTGACCCAGCAGGCACACAGCTGATGAAGGAAGAAATGAACAAAGAAACAAGCTGGGCCTCCCGGGAGGGGCGGGATTTAGTCCTGCTCTGCTCCCCTCTGCCCACGGCACCCACAGCCTGAGTTGCCCCCCTCACCTGCTCACTGCCCTCAGCTCTGGTGCCTCACCTTTCCTCGTTAGAAGCAGGCAAGGCTGGAGGACCTGCCTGAGGAGGTGAGAACAGTAAGAGCAGCTCAGAAGGAAGCACCAATATTGCTTTTCCCAGACAGGGTGGCTCCAGAGTCATAAATGGGGGCAGCCCCATTACAAATCCTGTGATGGGACCCCAGGTCATGGAGTTACCCCCTCGAAAGCTCACCAAGCTTAGAAGGCACAGGATTCTGAGAGGCTGGCAGGTGAGTTGAGCCTTACAGGTAGGTGCCTGGGGGGAAAAGAGGGGAGATAACTCTACCGAAATTAAACAAGTGCACCATGTGTTGTACATACCAAGGACAGCTAAAGCTCCCGTAACATTACCACGCATTATCTAACATGAATTGGCCACACGTCATCGTTAAACACTTTAACAATACGACTTGTTTGATTCACATATTTGCCCTGAATCAGAGAAAACCTTTAGAGGTAGTTGTTGGGAAAACAACGCACAGAGAGGTTTGGTGTCTTGTGCACAATCACACAGCTAGCCAGCAGCAGATTTAGAAACTGCTGGGTTGAGACAGTTGCTATTTTTCTTTGCCCTCAGCAAGATGATCCCTCCAGGGAAAGGCTCGACTATGCCAAATGTGACTAATAAAAAAAAAATTGTTTAAAGAATTTTTTCTAGGATAAACATTTCACTTTATATTTTATTGGATTAGTGTTTGCTAACCTCCAGAGTTTCTCACCTAGCAAATTGGAGACCGTTTCCCTTATGTAATGAGGTGAGTCGAGTCTTATGAAAGGCAGGCACATTGCAAGGCATAGGTTGCAGCCAAAGCGGGCCCAGAGGGCTGAGGCCCAGTCTGGGAGCTGCAGGCCCACACGGCCACCTTCCCCTGCAAATGAAGGTAGGGCAGCTTTGCCCCTGGACACCGGACACCGTCAGTCCCTGGTGCAATCCCATAGCCCATTGCCTCCTGTCTGGGGTCCATTACCCACACAGCAGGAGGAACGTCATTTTGAAAGGAACCAAGGCCCATCTCTTTCTACTGCCTTCAGGCAGCATTTTGGGTTTTGCAACCAAAAAGAAAAGAAAAAGAAAAAAATCTTGAACTGTTTTTCAAATGTTCTGGGTCTTGGCAAACCCCAAAATGCCTTTTGCCAAAATGCTTTTTCCCTTAATTTTTAAACCTCGGGTGTATTTCCAGAACAATCCAATCCATCTGCTTCTGATTCATTTACACTTAACTCATTAGGAGGCTGTTGCGTAAGGAGCAGTTTGACGTCCCCAAGATCCCCTGGTGAAGGATTCTGCTTCCCCCTTTTGAATCAGAGGGAGGCACGTTGCCAGCTGGGCATGGAACACAAACCCCCCAAAATTGATACCCTGCCTTGCAACCTCAAGTCCCCAGGATGAGAAGAGGTTTCTCTGTCCCACCCATCATGCATCCTGCTCTGCTCTTCCTCAGCTTGTCTCCATCATTACTGTAATTGTCATTAAGGATATAACGAATGGCCACACGTCATCGTTAAACACTTTAACAATACGATACAGTACATCGTATTCCACTGTGCACCATTCTTCATTCATGCACTCTGGACTCATCTGTTCAGACAGAAAACATGCACCCCCAACCAACTATGAACCACCGGCAGGGCCTTGGGTGGGGTGTCAAAGACAGGACTTATATCTGAGCATCAGCCACATCCCAGCTTGCCTTTCAAGGGCTCTGAGCTCCACCAGGAAGCCAAAGAGAGGAGATGTGGACAGAGCGGCGTTTAGGGCAGAAAGCAAGGCTGGAAAGTGAGGACCACCCCAAGAGAAGCACAAAGAGAAAGAGACTGCTGGTTTTCAGGGACATCAATGACTGGGCAGTCTAAGACACAGCTACTACTGTGTCACAGGATCACCCTTTCTTGCTACCACCTTTATTCAACAAAATCAATAAAAATGCACTGAATGTCTTCTATACGCTCAGCCCTGCCCTATGCCGGAGCCACAGGAACAGAAGAGACGATGAAGAGGACTTCCCTTGGGATTTGCAGACCATCTGGGGTAACGTTTTGCTTTTCATGAGTGCATATCATTAGCAAGACAGCTTTCGGTCAAATGAGCAAGGCACGGAGAGAGTGTAGTGTTGTCCACCATGGAAAGAGATCTCACGAGCTGGACTGGTCAGGACCAACTTCACGCAGGGGATGAGTTTCCGATGAGCCAGCCCAGAATCCCAGTGCGTGGCTAGCTGGAGAGAAAGATGTACACAGTATTCCTGGAGGAGGAAGAAAGGGTGAAGCCTCCCTGACAAGGAAGACCAGAGCCTGTTGTGAGGCAATAACAGCAACCATGTTGAGAAACAGAGGCAAATAAATAAAAACGTTGGTTGTAGGTGATTCAGCTAAGAAGTCTGGATTTAATCTCCAAAGCAAAAGTGAGTCACTGGAAGGTTCTAAGCAAGGAGGTAAGGTGCAGAGAGCAGTGTGTTAGGGGGAATAGCCTAGTGTTCCTGTACAAGGTAGACATGTGTGGGGAAAGACTGAAGGCAGGAAACCAGTGGGAGTCTGTTGCAATGATTTAGGCGTGTCATGACAGGGATCTAGAAGAGGGTAGGGGCAGTGAGAAAGGAAAAGAAACAACACGAGATAACACACAAATCCAGGAGTGAGGAAAGAACATGCTCAGCTACAGATGGCATCTATGTAGCAGCTCGCATGTGGCTGACACTGTGCTATGTACCTTGCACGAATTATCTCATAACCCTCACCCCAAAACGGTAAAGCAAGTACTACCGTTACCCCTAACTTACTGGTGAGGAGCTGGGGCTTAGGAGGGTTGAGTAGTTTGCCCAAATTCACACAGAGTGTGTTGGGGGGGGCTCTAGCATAAAACCATGTTACTCTACTACCTTGGCTCCCACTACATCCCTAACCCAAGCTTCACTCTCTCTTACGCATCTCCCCACTGACCCTCACATACCCCATGCTCACTCACGTGCCTTCATCCATCCCAAAATGCCTTCTGCTCAACTCTTCACTTACCTAAATGCAGATCGAGCCTCAACTCCTTCCAGAAACTTCTGTCACCCCTCGAGTTCCCATGGACCTTCTCTCTCTACCACCTCCTGTGAGATTTACAGTCAGAACCACAGACCTGAGCCTCTAATTCCACCCCTATCTCTATTGACTTGCTGGGTTCCTATCTTCACATATTTCCTGGCTTGGGGGCTTGGCACTGGAGCCAAGTCAAAATCCCACTAGTTACGTAGCCTTGGGGAGTTACTCAACCTTTTTTTTAATGAGTTTCTGTAACTTTCAGTTGGAGATACAAGGTTTATTGTCAGGATTATATGAGAGAATGCCTGGCGCCCAAAGGCACTTAATGAATGATACCTACCAATTGTCTTACTGTTGTTTTTATTGATAGGCCCATGATGAGCAATGTTATGTCTAAAGCTTTGGATGTAATAGGTGCCCCTTGACTATTCTTCTACTTGATTTCTTGCTCATTTCAATGACTGTATAGAATATTTCAGTATTCACTACTCACAGTCTTAAAATTCTTCCATTTGTTTCACCACACTTAATACAAATGTATGGGGTGAGGAATCCTGTCATGACTCACTTCAGACAGGCCATCGCCAAACCAGGGCCTGGAATTCCTGAAGTGGGCCAGGCTGCCGCAGTGTAAAGTAAGACATGGCAAGCCTCCCTCGGGAAGAGGAGCCGCTGTCTCCTCCCAACCTGGGGACAGGGGACTCGGTGCTGCTGACAGCTTGGCTAGTCCAGGCAGGATGGGGGCCCTGCCCATAACACCGCCCTCTCACTCCACCAGCCTGGGTCCAAGTTCGCTGTGAAAGGATGTTGTGGAGACAGGAAGGGAAGCAGGAAGTGTTCACAGTTGGAGGTATAGTCGCCCCCACCTTCGGTGCCCTGGCTCCACCTTCCTAGTCCCACTCCGTCCTCCCTCTTTGCTCTGCTCGCCTACACAGCCAGGACCGAGGCCCCCTTGGCAGCTCAGAGTGCCTGCCCGTGTTTTCTTTTCCTCCCACAGCCCCATCAAACTCAGATCACACCAGCTGCCCCTGGAGAATGACAATTCACAGTGAATATTAATGCCTGATAGCTTATGAAGCACTGAGAACAAAGGGGGGCACAGCCTTAACAGCTCCCCCAAAAATGACCAGTGTGGGAAAGAGATGAAGAGATCAATTTTTTTGCAAGGGAGAAGGGGCTGATGGTAGGTATTTCAGGGGCAGGTACCTAAAGCAAACACCCTACTTTTGATTTTATTAATATTTACTCATTTATACCTAGATATTTGATATACACATGTATACATACACACACATACTCTGACAAAGTGCAGCAAAGGACTTTTGCACGACACACAGAGTTGGAGTTTGTTTGTTTCCTAAGCCCCAAGGTAGAGGCCTGTAGGAGTGAAGAACAAGGCCAGGCAGGGGAAGAGCTTCAAGGGGTACGTTAAGGACAGGTGCCAAGGGTGGCCTGGAAAACTTCCTGCAGCCAGTGAAGTGCATCTGAGCCTTGGGAGCAAGTACCAGGTTCAGCCTGGAATGGGTGGCTATTCACTACCCCTGCCCAGTGGAGACCCCAGTGGGCCTGGCAAATCCAAGGCTCTGTACAGTGCTGCTACCCAGCTGGAAGGGAGAGGGCACCTGTGGAGAGGTGGCCTGGGACCATCTTTCCTCAAGCAGGGGAGTGGGTGGGAGGAGCCTTAGTGGCCCGGGAAGTACCCTAACCCGAGTGCTGAGGCTGCTGCTCTAGGAGAGAGAGCTAACTTGGTAATACATCTGCCGCTATCAAAGTGGAGCCTGCAGTGGGGACAGTAAGGCAATTGAGTGGGCTCTTCAAATTGCCTCTTAATCCTTGGCCCTGGCAATTTACTTTCTTTTTCTTTTTAATGGGGACTCAAGGCCAAAAATACACACGCACAGGCACACTCAAAGGGAGGGTGGCAGGAGGAGTCGAACCCTAACGCTCATCTCAGACTTTAAAAATGCACGGGCTGTGCTTGGGGAAAATGTCACTGCTTGGCTGAGAGCATGGGTGGCACTGGCAGGCAGGGAGAGGCAGGGAACAGGAACTGAATTTAGGACTGACTGGAAGGTCGACAAGAAAGAAAAGCCAACGCATAACATATATACGTAGAAACAAGAAGTGCTTCTGAGCTTGGCTCTGGCACTTCTACAGCAGTCACAGTTGCCTCTGGGCATAAAGAATTGTCCTCACTGGATGTGACACACACCAGGCTCCCTCCTACGCCCAGGCCTTGGTTGGAATGTTGATCTGCAACCCCCACCGACAGCACCCCCACCTATGCACGCAGAGCCTGTCCAGTCTCCCAAGCTTGCTCCTGTCTCCATCTGCTCAGACACCTTTCTGTCAAACATTACAGATCTTCCTTCCTGTAACCATTTCCTCTGCCCCAGAATTTCTGATAATTTGAGCCACGTCTGATTTAGTCTTTTGTCCTCATCGGCCCTTGTATTGTTTTCTAGAGGTTCAAGGAGATCTCGTTTCTCCCACTGGAAATGGTATGTCCTCCACATTCAGGCATGGTGCCTTGCTTCTCTTGCCTTTTCCTGGCCGCTATGGCACGTGGTTAGGGATGCCACAGACGGACACGGACATGGGGGTTGACTCAATTTTGATCTCACATTACTGACTGTCCATCACAGATTTGCATGACCTGAGCCTGCAAAACACCCACGCAGCCACCTCCTTTCTTCTGGTGAGCGAGTATGCTTTTCCACCCATGGCAGAGGGCCCTTCTTTTCCACTTTGGTCAAATTGAAACCTCTTTGCCTGATGCCTAGTCATATCCAGTGGCCCAGAGTTGCCATATTATATCAAAAGATGTCAAAAGCTTTATACTCAAAAAAACCACAGCACATTAGGGATTAGACCAGGAGAATTTTAATTCGCTTAACTGCGATAAGTCTGGTTAGGGAGATTACAGCCGTTTACCCAAGAAGTAAATATCTCTGAGCTCTGACTAGGCCGGGAGGAAGGGAGGGCTTGTCTGGTAACTTTATCATCTTGCAAGAAGAAGAAGGAGAGGAGAAAAGGGAGAATAAAAGATGAGAGGTGATAATCTCTGCAGTCAAGATCACTCTTGTGTTACAGCACACGCCAGAAATAAAAGATAACCGCACTGGCAGCTTTGCTGAGAGATGACCTGCTCCAACAGGAGGGCCGCCTGCCCAGTGCCTCGCAGACAGGAGAGTCAAGGGGTGGCCTAGGGGGACGTAGGGAGCTAATCATCCCAGGCAGAGAAAAATGGGGCAGGGGAGGTTCCAGGAAGAAAGATGGGCAACAGAGAAAGGTTGTCTTGTCTCCTCTCTCCCAAAATATATATCTCCTCTGACTCCAATAATCTTATACCCAGAGCAATATTCTAAACCATTCAATAGAGGCATTCTTAACTGTGGGCAAGATGGCAGGGTGGAGAGAGGAGCATATGGCCCAGGCAGGAGACAGAGGAAGAGAGGAATGTTCTTTGGATTTACTTTGAAAATTAAAACATGAATTGCTCTTGTAATACAAATTGCAGCAACGCTGATTCCAGTCCATGCACCCCATTTCACAGGGCAGGAAAGGGAGGCCCAGGGAAAGAGTGACTTACCCAACGTCACACAACTGGTTCCCAGCCCAGGCAGGAAAAGAAACAAAATTATAGATATTAGTGTTCTGGAACAATTATTCCTGTTTCACCATGGGGCTCCCAGCATGCCAAAGACCATCACTCCTGGACTCGGCCTGTGATTGTGTCTTCAGCATAATCCAGGGCCAGAGTCCTTCTCAAAAGCCAGGCAGCCCTGGCCAGGTGGCTCAGTTGGTTGGAGTATTGTCCCATACACCAAAAGGTTGTGGGTTTGATCCCTGGCACGTACCTAGGTTGCAGGTTCAGTCCCCAGTCAGGTGTGTATGAGAGGCAACTGATCTCTCTCTCTTTCTTTCTTTCCCTCTCTCTCTCTCTCTCTCTCTCTCTCTCTCTCTAACATATCCTCAAGTGAGGATTTTTTTTTTTTAAAGGAAGACAGAAATCTTTACTGGAAGATGCCATAATGTCATAGAAAATAATATGGGCTTCTCACACCGGAACTTGATTCGTGGCTCCTCAGCTTACTAGCTGGATAACCTAGAAAACAGCTTTACTTCTCTGAGCCTTTATGTCCTCATCTGTAAAATGGGGTCTCATGTGACATGACCACCTCACACTGCTGTTGTGAAAACAAATGACATTATGTAACTAAAATGCTGGGTATTTAGAAGATATTCCATTGTTGTTCAGTTCTCCAGCATTGTGTTTGGGTACTTAAAACCATAGAATATCAAATAGGCCTGCTGAGGTCACCAAGTGCTCATGTCACAGGTGAGAAAAGTGAGGGCCAAAGTCGGGAGTCCCAGTGTAACAGTAACACTCTGTCCCCATCACCATGCTGCATGGGGTGGCAGTGGTGGCCAGGAGCCTGCTGCCCAGCTCTGAGCCTGCCTATCTGGACACTCTCCCTCACCCAGCCACTTCAAGTTCATAGAAAAATCACAAAACTTGTGTGACTCCCTTCTGAAAGTTTCAGAATGGTGGTGCTCTTTAGATTCTCACAAGGGAGACCATTCTGGAGTCTTAACAACCTTCTAGATCCTGTTCTAGGTGTCCGAAAGAAAGGGCAGGAGCAACCGAGTGAAAAACTTAGGTCAAATATAAGAGAAGTTTCCCTGATGAGCCACGAGTGGAAAATAATAAAGATCTGTATCTGGATTTTTTGTTTGTTTGTTTTTTACTGCTATAACAAAATACCACAAATTTAGTATCTTAAGTTAACACAAGTTTATTTTATGCTTCTGGGGGTTACAAGTCCAAAATGGTTCTCACAGGACTAGGATCAAGGTGTCAGCAGAACTTCCCAGAGCTGCCAGAGGGAAATCTGTTTCCTTGCCTTCCCAGTTTCTGGAAGCTGCCCGCATTCCTTGACTCGTGGCCTCTTCCCTGTGCAAAGCCAGCCATGGCCCGTGAAGTCTTTCTTACATCGCACCACTGACTCCAAGTACTGTGTCTCCCTCTTTCTCTTCTGAAGATCCTTGTGATTACACTGGACCCACCCAGATAAGCAGCATAATCTCCCCACCCCAAGGTAAGCCCCATCTGCAACTTGACTTTCCCTTTCCCACATAACACAACCTATTCCTGAGGTCCAGATAATAGGATGTGGACATCTTGAGGGATTACTGTGCCTTTTGCAGTGCGCAAACCTCTTCTCACCCCACTGCCCAGTAGGTTAACAAAAGACTTTTCTGGCTGATCCCAACACTTGTTTCTGCCTCAGATCCAGGCTCAGAATCCTTCTCAACACAGTGCTTCTGGCGGTCACCCTGAGTTCACTAGACTTGGCCCAGAATCACAATCTACTTGCTAACTCTGACTAACAATGGTAAACTCTAGAACAAAGGCGGGTTGTCTATGAACTACTGATATTTGCCAACCATCTCAAAGTTTTGGTGCCATCCCAGCAAGAGACAAAAATTCTTGAACTGCTGTTCTTCCACCCCATGACCTCTAAGCAACTCCACTGGCTACACGGGTCCCTCCCTGCCCTCTGTCTTAGACCTCAGCTGACAGACCCTTCCTCCTCCCCTGCTGGGGCACCTAAAGTTGAGTCAAGTTGCTTTAAGCCTCTGGGAGCCTTCATTTCATCTAGTCAATCCTAACATTCTGGTTTAGGCTGTATTAATTCTAGGATCTCTTAAAATTCTCATAGCAAAGAGTTTGGGCTTTCACAGCATGGAGTGGTTCCAAAGGGAACAATGTGAAAAGGGGGACTCCAAACAGGGGAAGTCCAATCCACAGGGGGACTCAAATCTGTGAGTCTGCAAACTGACTGAGGACATTGGGATGCTCTAGCAGGATGAGAGGAGCTGGCGGGTGGGGCCCATGAGGGCCCTCCCAGGCCTAAGGCCTCTTTGTATACACACCACATGAGTAAGAGTGGCTTAACTTCCACTTGCTCACTCAGGGTGTCAGCCACCCCTTAATTACCTGCAATATTTCTAGAATTCCTAAGAGAGTGCCTCATAGATGCTCAAAACACACACAGTCAGTTTCTGGTCACCCACTATTTTGTTCCCCTTAGCCTACTCCAGGACCTCTACCAGGATGCCGGACACTGTCCCCTCTGCTGGGTGCTGCTGTCCCTGCCACCATAAAAGTGCTGGAGGCCCCCGAGGGCAGAGAGTGGCAGGGTTCCACAATGTGGTAGAGGAGAGAGCCTGTCTTCCCATGGCATGTTTTTCTCTGAAGACAAGTCCCACAGCTGGTTCCCCAGGGACAGCCACGTGTTAGTTTAAACCATTCTTTCCATGTTTATGTATAGCCTTTTTGTTCCCCGCAGATCTCTTAAAGGAGTCCAAGGCCGGAGGGGGGGAGGGGGGTACTGAGTTGTGAGCCAAACCCACTTATGAGGTGGACACCAGGCCAGGCTCAGAATCACTCCCACCCCACCGCCACAAACAAAGCCCGGTCACCAGGTCATCTGTTTGTGCCTGGTTCCTTCTTGCTCCAAAATGAGCTCCTTCCCAGGAGGCTCCACAAGAGCCTTTGCATCTGTCATGCAAATAGGCTCCAAGCAGGCCCACCCGGCAGCTCACCAGGCCTGCTCAGACATGCCTGCCCAAGCCTGCAACTCCCTGCACACTTCATGTGTGCCAACTGCCACGTGGGAGAGGCACCGCGCTGATGCTTCCCAGCCTCAAGAAGACCAATGAGTGAAAGCTACAAAGACACAGAATTTTTTCCTTCTATGTGGAGCCAAAAACCTGATGGATCTGTCTGTAGGTGTAATGAAATTTCTCAGGTGGTCGGAGTGTCCTGTAACATGAACTATTTAAGTCAATGGCGCCCTAACAGCGACGTCATTCAAAAGATGCCCCAAGTGTCAGACATCTCGCCCTGGAAATCTGCACATGTCTCGTGTTTCACTGCGCATTGTCTTCGGGGAAATCACCTCCTGAGTTGCCCTAGAGGAACAGTCCTGGGCTTAGTGACCGGCTTCACTGCCCAGGGAAAATAACTACTCTGAGTTCCTCTTCAGTAGCTGGTTTTCCGGACTGAGACCCTCCTGGCTGCAGAGGGAAGAGTGTGGTACAGCAGCCAGGACCTTCCGCAGCTTGCAAGGGTATTGCCATGTGATCAGGTCCAAGGAAGACCCACTGGCTAACATCCCACTTTTGGGGATCAAGTTTATCCAGGAGAAGAGATAGTTCAGGGAGTATATTAGCTACCCTCACATGTACTTGGGGCTGCATGAAGCAGAAATACATTCATACTTTCAGCTCAGGATAGTAAAAAATGAATGCTGGGTTGTAGTCAAAAGCCTTGAGATGGAGCTCTAGCCCCCTCACATGCAAACTATGGGATTTCAGACAAGTCATATACACTCCTTAAGCCTCCACCTCCTCAGCTGTAAAATGGACTTAATAACAGGCCCATCAAAGGGCCATTGTGATGAATTAAGGTAATTGTGTGAGAGTACATTGTGGGTTGTATTATGTGTTCCCCAGCTGAGCTGCTCCACATGTCTCGTTCAGCTGTCCGCACTGGTGCCTGGATCCCTACCTGGTATGCCGTGCCAGTGTTCAATAAACATCCATTGAATGAACTTGATGTTTCTCCCAAAGGCAACCCATAGTTAAAGGTTCTAAGGAAGATAAATCTGTCCTTAACTTAGTCAAGATCTATGTAACAGTCAGAGCAGTCTGCAGGCTGATCCCGAGGCAGAGAGCACTGCACCATGGAGGTGTTCAATCCCAGGAGGCTCAGCGGCTGTCGGAGGCTCTAGAATGAACTCTTCCCACAGAATGCACGAAGTAGAGAATGGCAAGGCCACAATAAAGTGTAGATACTTCACTGAAAAGCAACTTCTCTCAGCAGCTCAGAAAGCTGGCTAACACACCAGCATCTCAGCAGGAACAAACACTAATCGCTGTATGCTGTGCACCTCTGGGTACTTACAAATGAGTGCAAATGTGAAAGCTGCTCTGGCCAAGGGTTTATTAAAAACCATGTTCTCTCCCTGGGCCTCCAAATCCAATATGCTACAATGTGGTGACCCTTCACTTACGTATTTGCACCAGACAAGCACTGGATTCACTTGTTCGTTCAACAAGCATTGATTGAGCACCTAATCAATGGGTGGAGAGGTGGGGGTGGTGGCTAAGTTGGGGCTGACAGCAGAAGTAGAATACAGTGTGTATCCGAACAGATTTGTTTGGTCTTGGGACCATTTATATCTCTCCAGGAGACAGACATTCGTTAATAACCAAACAAATAAATGTAAAATTGCAAACTGATTATTGCTAGGAAAAGAAAGTAAAGGGGATGTTGAGGGGCCATAAGGTGGCCACAGTCAGAAAAGGCTCCTCTGAGGAAGCCGTGGAGACCTGGAGGCTGAGTCTGTGATGGCAGGAACAGCACTTGCAAAAGCCGGAGGCAGGAATGTGACAGGCCAGGAGCTGAGAGAGGCCATGCATGGCTGGGAACAGCGAGCAAGTGGGCCAGAGGTGGCTGTGAAGGATTTGGTCTCCTCTCCTAAATGCAAAACATAACCATCAAAGGACCTTCAGAGAGGACTGATGAGATAAGATATTTGGCTTTAAAAAGATCCCCCCAAGAAGGAAGAGGAAGTACTCAGGAGAGGAAGCAGTTAAAAAGCTATTGGGTGGTTGGGGGGCTGGGGGTGCCTGCAGTGGTTGCTCGTGCAGAAGTGGGGTGGCAGTACGGAGGTGCTAGCAAACTGCTTCTGTCTGAGCTGCCCCCCCACACACAGGAAAAAGTAAAAGAGTAAAGAGGAATCAACCCTGTGTGCCCCAGGAAAATGATGAGAATACATTTAAAGCAATCCTAAAGTCTTAGAGAGTCTGAAGACATATAATTAGAGTCAAAAGATAGATCTGAAGCCCAGATCATTCATGTAGCCTCAAGCTACCACTTAAGAAAAAAGAATCAAAGGAGATACACCAATATGTTAACAGCAGTTATCTTGGATTAGGGTGCTTTTCCCTTCCATTTTTGTGTGTTTTTATTTTCTACCTTTCCTACAGTCATTTGTGTGTTTCTTCTATAGTTAGAAAAAAATACATGTATTAATTTAAAAAAGAATAATGCCATCTTCTCAGTTCCTGGGTGTGTCTGGAGGAGAGATTTAATCTCCCCATTGTGATGGTTTCACTTCCTGTGGAATACAGAAGGAGGGGCATTCAGAAATAGCAGTACCAGTTCTCACCCTCAGAAAGCCCCTGATCTTTACACCAAAACACATACCTGTTTTCATTGCTTTCTTCAACGGCCCTGGCAACACGCACTGCTCCTTTCTGCAGCTGACCCCTGGCATTGCTTTCCGGCAGTGCCCTTTCAGAGTGGCTCCCCTCGAGCCACACCACCTCCCCAGGCTGCTGCCACACTGCCCACCGGCCCGGAGATGGACATGAACCGACTGGATTTTCTCTACCAGGAATTGGTAATTGAGACAATGAAACAAAGTGGGGAAAGAAAGATGATGCTTGAACAAAAACATGGTCCTACAGCAGGTGCACAGCTGAGGCAAGCCAAAGCCGTGAAGAAATGAAAACAAAGAATCTCCCCAAGAAGACCCCTCAGAGGAGAAGGAAGAGAGGCAGAGGGGGGCTGATCTGAGACTGCAGGGCTCTGGGGAAAGCAGAGGAAGCCACTTCGGTCCCGGCTGCCCAACTTGCTCCCCGGATGGCCCGTCTCTTCTAAGATGTCTGTTGAGATGGAGTGTTGTGTCCTTTCAACAAATCCCACTTATTTAAATTTGTCTGAGCGGTTTCTAGTCCTTGCAACCAAAGAGCTTCAACTAAGAAATTCTCTTGTCTAGCAAACAGCCTAATTATCTACCCTGCTGATTACCCACCCTCTGCCCGGGCTACCTAGGAAAGGCCAGGGGCCAGGGTTCCCTCCAACCAAAGGCCCACCACCCATCCAGGTCAGGACACGCTCCAACTCCGAGCTGGATACAGCACCCGCACTCCCCACAAGCTGAACAAACCAAGAGCAGGCTGCAGCCCCTCTCCAGACCATCCTGCACAGCCATCAAGAAGCACCCTGTGCCCTGTGACCTCATGAACTCCCCCAAGGCTGAGATCTGACCCTTGGGGGAAAGCCCCGAAGGGGGCCCAAGGACCTAGCAGCCACTGCCTCCAGCCAGAGGAGAGGGAGCTTGACAGCTCCAAGGTAAAGCCTCTTTTTATTAAGACAACACAGCAAACTTTTTTTAACCACAGCTGACATCACTCTAATAAATCACCATCATGTCTTGTGGGATAGAAAAAGCCAAAACACTGTCACATTTCATTTTGCTGGCTACTCGCGTCTCGAGAACAAACCATGTGTTTTTAATCAACAACACTTTGTTTTGCATTTCTCAGACCCCAGTACTCTTTAAATAGTTGCTTTTACCAGAGGGCTATTTTAAACCCAGGGCCAGCTTCTTTGCAGAGGACATTAAGAAACAGAACACCATGTTACCGGTTCGCTAGACCGAGCCGGAGCACTTTCTCCACCGGGATGATAATGTATTATGAGGTTCTATCCGCCTGTTACAGAGGGGGCTTTCCTGTTCTCTCGTTGGGAATTTAATTAGATGTCTTCCCAGAAAGTTGGAGTTTTTTGGTTTCTCTAACAGGCAACCCGACTGGGTTATGGGAAAACGGCAAATTCCCAGCCAAAGGAAACAGAGAAAGTCACATCTGGGACTAGGATTCCAGAGGAGCGAAAGAGGAGGTGGCAGAGGAGGGGGTAGTTGGAGGGGAAAGAAGCAATAAAATAAGATTTCCGGAATGGCACATGTCAATTTCTGCATGCAAACAGGCCCCAGGCTTCTTGGAGGCAGATGTGCTCCGGCAGGCCCGCTGAAGCTTGCCGGGGGCTCATCCTTTGGTTTTCTGGCAATGGCTGACACCGCAAGGCAAGAATAAGCTGTGCTCAGGAATCTTTCAGTGAAAGGGCTATTTACCAGATTGCCCAATACGTCAGGATCTCAGCAGTGATTGGCAGCCAGGTTCATCTTGATGTGACAGCTGTCTTCAACGACACCTGGCTTTACAAAAACAATAAAACGGGACTGGGAAAAGACCCTAACTCAACTAGAGGAACACTCCGTACTGTTTGCTGAGCAGTTAACTTAAGCCCAGTTGAACAGTCCAACCAAAAATACAGGCGTGGCTACCATGTGGCTCTGGTGTCAACTACCATTCTTTAGCCATATGGCAAAATTCTTGTCCTTGAACTAGTGAAACCCTCCAACACGGGTCAGGTCAGGGCTCTCTTCTTCCATTGCAGTCCTAACTGTTCATCCCTGCTGATCAAATCTGGCATGCCACACAGGTGGCCCCAGGCCACTGTATGTCAACTCATCCCTTCTTGGGTCCCAGCCACTAGTCTGACGGCAGAGAACTCTCAATTGTTCAAAGCTCACTCTTTCGTGAAGAGTCTTCATCAACTGTATACTCTGGTTATTCCTTTTTCTATTTACTTTTCCATAAGCTCATGAAATATGGCGTAAGCATGATACAATACTACCCCATGGACAACCCACTCTGTCAACATCCTCTGCACATGTGCCCACCCGCCCAGACACCTGCAACCGTGTCGGGAGACGGCGGCGGTTTACATACACGCCTGTCACTGGGGGAGAAAACCCTTCCAGGCTGAGTGCTCTCTGGAAGACCCTCTCCCATTACTCAGAAGCCCCTTGTTCCATAGTCAGTTTCGTTTCCCTCTCACAGACGCGTTTCCTGGTTCATGAACCAGTGTTAGTAGCCGTTTACTTGCAGCTTCCCTGGGATTTGCTGTGTTTTCATAGTCACCTATGGGGATTTCATTCGGCCATGTGAGGGTCTTGGGGTTGATGACTTACAAGTCAAAGTTAGGAATTACTTTTCCAGTTGAGTGTTACAAATAGGTATGGTATTTAAACTCTTGGTCTGGACCCTTAATGTTCTGTAGTAAATGTATTCATTCATTTGGTTGTCTTCACAGAATAAACCAGGAAACCATGAAAGATGGTGAAACATTGGAAAACATCTTCTGGTTGCTATTTATATGGGTATATAAGATTGGATTCAGAAGGGGGTGTGTGTGCATGTTTGTGTGTTGGAGAGGATTGTAGATTTCCGACTGGCACCTGGCAGAAGCACCGTAAAGCAAGCCCTCAGAGTTGTCTTTCGGGTTTCTACTGTGTATACCTCCACAGGTCCCCCCTCCCTGGCCGTGGCCAGTGCCCCGAGCTATAAGGATTATGGTGTGGCCCATGCACAGGCACAGCCATGCTTATTAGCAGCACACACCTTCCACTGATCCACACTGACTGACTCAGAATCTGCATTTTATTAGGATTCCCCAAGTGACTTGCATGAACATTAAATTTGAGAAGCCCTCGTATGTCTTATCCCTGGCTACACATTAAAATCATCTGGGAATTGATGCTGACTTTAATTCTAGACCAATAAAATCAGAACTTCTAGAGGTGGGGCCCAGGCTTTAGAATTTTAACTATCCCTAGCAATTTCAATGTACACCTGGGTTGAGACTACTGATGTATATGAAAATCACTTCTTGAGCAACTCTTATGTACCAGTCATTGATTAGGAGTATTACAGAGGCCTTCCTTATCCTCACCACAACCCTCAAAGGGTAAACACTGCCCTTCCCACCTTAGTGATGGCTTGTCCCACACCCCATAGGTCTGGTCAGAGCCTGAGCTCCAGGCACCATGCATTCGGCCTGTCAAAGGTGGCAACATTCCCACATCTGAGAACCACTGGCAAGCAGGGAAAAGCAGCCATGAGCTCCAGGAAGCCTGGGCTCAAGAAATGCAATGCTCCTCTCCCACAAGCAAGCAAAACAGGCTGAAGAGGGAAGCACACAGATCTGAGAGTGCTGCCACCACACAGCGAATACCGACAGGTTCAACTGGCCGTGCCCTCCTGGAAGGCCCAGGTGCAGCAGCCCCGCCACTCAGAGGGAACTCCCAGCAGCTCCTGCCTAGTTGTACCCAGAAAAGCCAGGCCAGCAGGGTGAAGGATTTCAGCTGGATTTAATGGGGCATTTATAAACATAATATACTTATTAGTAAATAATAATTATAGGAGAGCAGGTGCCCCAGGGGGGAACAGGGAACATGGAATCCCATTTTCTCGTGCCCTCCGAGAGCAAACCCTGCTTGAAATTAAAACATCCCTGCTGTCAACACGAGTGTTGAAAGAGACCCGGGTTTCTGTAATCGGAGCAGTGATTCTAATACCTGCTGTTAATTGAAGTCTTCATCGTTTTCAGGGTGCTTTCACATCTACTAATTCATTTAATCCTCACAACAAGCCTCTGAGGCAAGTATATTTCTCTTTATCCCATTTTCTAGGTGAGCAAACTAAAGCTCTGGGGATATGAAGGGGCAGGCCCAAGGTCACACAGCTAGTCACTGAGTCACAGAGCTGGGCCTTGGGGTACAAGACCAGTGCTCTGCGTCCTACCCTACAGCTGCCTTCCAAACCTTGCTAATGCCATCAGGTCAAAACTCTGACCCCACCAGAAAAATGTGTCCTGCTTCACTTCTGGAACTGCCTTTGCTGCTGGGCCACTAGAACCTTTGGGGCCCTAACTGTCTGTGACCTGTGTGAGAGCTGAATCCCAGCTGCCCCCAGGTGCTTCCCTCTCTAAGACCGGAGGCAGCTAGGAGCAGGAGTTTGCCAGCCCAAAAGGAGAGCAGGGGCAGGTAACACTTGGCGAGCTTACACACAACTACAGACTGACGGACACACACAGAGTATTTCAATAGCAGGACATTTTCAAGGTAATAAATGTTTTAAGTCACCCCAAAATTCTGGGTGGAAGTTGGGAGTCAAAAAAATCAAATATGGCTACCAAGTTACAAACGTCATCCTCAACTTGCAGAAGATTAAGGAATCTGGGAACAAATTAGCCTGGTATAGACAGTGACTTACGGAGAAGTCTCATGGAGGAGTCAGAAAAGCCAACTACTTTAAATCCTGTAAAGTTTCTTAATCAAGTTACACTATTATTTGAAATTGGCAGAACACCAATGGAATTAGTCCAAAGACATAATATATGACTTTTTCTGTTTTTCTTTTTTAAGGGCATTAGGGTTTTAGTTCCTTTTTTCCTTCTTCTTGAGGGTTTTTTTTTTTTTTGGCAGTATGTCACTTTCTTTTCTCAAATTCATTTCCATCCAACATGCATAAAATAAAGCCAGTTCCAGGGAGCCCTCCTCACACTCCTAGAGGAGCTCGTTCCTTGCCTAAACTAGCCAGCCCTATAGCCACAAACAACACAGTTTTGTGTAAATGGTTCTCTCCTCAGCCTGGGTCTCCCTGGCAGTCCAGCTATTCCTCTGTAGAGAAAGGGGGTGAGGGGAAACCTCACCACAGAATCACCCTGCACAATTATAGGTGAACCTTCCTCTTCAAAGGGCTCCACTCCACATTCCCTCCGCCTGCCTTCCTCCTAGGGGCTTTGTTCACAAGGCCCCACCACCCCAGGCCCCGCCTGCCCTCTGTGTTTCCTCCTCACTGTCCAGATCTCTCAGCCTCTCAGAAGGCCGCCCCCTTCCTTCTCAGGGAGCCCGGGAGGGGCCTTCCAGGGCCCGACCGAGTGCGCACACTCCCACGGCTCCCCTCCCCGGACCCTGAGAAATCGGGAGATCAAAGAACTCAGCAGCAGGGCCAGGTGTCCATCCTCCTCCACAGGCCGACATTAATCAACCCGCCCAACTCACAAGCAGATCAAACCAGGCCCCCCACCAGCTGTCGGTTAAAACTGCCCTTCGAGTTGCCCTCATTAAAGTTCCTCTCCCTCTCTCTTTCCCTGCTGACTCCTGTCCCGTGACCATCTCTTTCTCCTAGCGCTCCTCTTTCCCTTCCTCTCTCCTTCCGCCTGCCCATCAAATTCTGTTTTCCTCCAATTCCTTGCTTCACCCTGTCTCCCTCATCTCACCAGCTCGTGCCCCTTACCTCCCTGACACCCCTCCTTCTCTGCTCTCGGTGCGGCCCATTCGAAAATCCATGGTCCCCAGGCTCCCTGGCCTGGACACTCTGTCCTGGACCCTCCTGCTCAGCTTCCAAAGGTTCCAAGACAAAGTTGTCTTGGATGTCTGGGCCGGGATGCAGGGGTGTCAAAGAGTGGGTTTTCCCAGCCCTGAAGGCCAGGGAGGAGTTCACCAATGCTGAGCTGAATTCTCACCTGGCCCTCTCTGCATGAGACACAGGCCTCCCTAGCACCACACACACACACCCATGCGCACATGCACATACCTTATCTGGGCTATTCTTCACTTTCTGTTTGGAAAAGACGGCTAAGACCTCTGAGGGGATTCTCAATGCAGCCAGGCCTCGCCGGGCCCGTCCACTCCCTAGTGCAGTTTGTAAGCCCCCGCCAGAAGAACCTGTCTTATCCACAACAAAGAACAGGAGGTACCACCTACAAGTGGGAAACCAGGCAGACAGTCTTGCTTTTCCTACCAGCTCTGCCCAGAATGAGGAAGGATGGGAATGCTGGATCCCGACTTCTCCTCGGCTGATGTGTTGAGACTATTTATTCCAGTTGCCTAAAGTTTGTTTTCATACATTTTTTTCCTACAAAAAACACTGGCAAAAAAAAGAAAGAAAGAAAAAGAAGAAGAAGTGATTACAGGCTGCAAAGTACTGCCCTCCTTCTCCATCTCACTATATATACATCTATGTATTTTTTAACTTGTTTTCCATTTCAGCGGTTCTTAAAGCACCCAGGCGTGAGAAAACACAGATGGAGTGGAGCAGGCAGTGTTGTAGCTGTGCGGAGAAGGCATCGCACCATGTTCAAGATTTTTAGAAGTCTTGGAAGACCTCGGGATGCAGAGAGGATTTTTAAGTTTGTTTTTCCCCCTTTCCTCCTTATATAGTTGGGATTATCTCCCCCGCTTCCCGTCTCAGTTCCATTTCTCTATGCCTGGCATCACCTGCTGCCACTGGGAACACAGGGCCTGTTGGCCTCGGTGACGAGGTCACTCTGACTGCCCCAGGTTTGACCCCCACTACCTGGCCATGTTTCCCCAGCTGTGGTGAGGTGGGAGGAGGTGCGGGGGGTGGGGTGGGAAGCCATCCATCACTGGGTGGCAGCCGAGGCCTGTATGAGGCAAGAAGGGTCAGTGCTGGTGCGCACTTGGGCAGGTTGAGGGGGCGGGGGCATTACAAATTGTTGAGATATCAGTGCTGGGCTTGATGGATGGTGCAGAAGGAGGGCAAGATGCTGGCACCAGGACCCAGCCTGTGCTCCGGCCCACCACCCGCTTCCTCCCAGCCCACCCCCAGCAGTCCCTTTCTCCCAGCTTTCTTTTTCTTGCCTGCTCACAGCCCATCCGTCAAGCCGTGCCCCGAAGCTGACCTTTTGCAAAGAACAGCCAGCCTCAGAGAACGATTTCTTTCTGAGAAACCTCACCAAGGAATGTTATTAATGCTGGCAGGCCCAGCAGTCAATGGTGTGCCACCACGGCTTCCTGTCCCCTCCATCTGCCTCCTCAGCCATGAGTTTTGTTAGGTTTGAGCACGGAGAGAAAGGGCCGCGTGTGACCAGATTTCTTTAGCAGTGTACCTGTTTCTCTCTGCCCCAGACCCACTTCTGCTGCAGGGAGGCCCCGTGGGGCTGGCCGTCACCTGTGGAGTTGTGGGGTGCTCGCCTCACTCTGAGAGTTGTCCGTCTCTGCCCCTGCCGTCTGGCCTCTCGAAGGCAGTAATGGGCTTTTCAGGAGGGGCACAGTGCTCTCCTCTGGGAGAAAAGTGAAAACCAACTGGAAAGTCCAGCTGGAATGAGGCAGAGACGTGTTCTGGGCTTGGGCAGAGGATGGTCACAACGTTGACATTTTCTAGCTAGCAGGGGGACCTATCCATCTCGGTGGGGTTCCCCTCTGGAGACCACACAGGCTGCCAGTCACACCACAATAGAATGGAGAGCAGGGACTTGTTGGGGCAAATGGTGGTGGAAGATGTTCAGTGGAATTAGGCCTCGAGTTAATGAATCACAACTGCAAGAAATCATGATAATCCAGCAGGCATTAGTGACAGATTAGCTTCAAAGCTGCCATAAAAGTGCCATAATGCTTACCTAACGGCATGATTAATTCTCCCAGAACATAATGGCCTTATGAGGGAACCAGGCACCAACAGAGGCTTGACAGAAAGCCCTGCCGAGATCCACAGGGCGCCGGGGCACCCCCACCCTGCCTGGACGGTGTAGCTTCCGCTCTGCCTGGAGGCAACAGCCGCCCCTGGATTGTGTGTAGATGGTGCGGCTGCTCTGCCTTACCCCAGCGCCATCTCTGGAGGGAAGCACAGAGCAATCCCCTGGGGGTAGGGGGGACCTTCCAGTGCAATGCACCTCACCAGGTGGTTTTCCAGGGAGACTAGGAAGTCCCACTACCCCAACCCCAAGATGGGCACCTCCTATAACCAGCACTGGTGCTGGAGGAGCCACATCTCAGTCCCTGGATCCAAGAATCCAGTATGGAGACGTCTGCAAAGAGTACTGAACTGTGCTCCTACCGGAGATGGGCCCTGGGAAGTCACTCTGCCTCCCTGGGCTCAGGCGGTCAGCTCAGAGCCTGCATCCTTAACCTCTAGACCACCTCCCCCTAACGGCACCTAAGTGTTATTAATCACTAATCTGTGTTCCAGTCATAATGTAGGTCTCCTTACATGCATTATTTCATTTACTACCACACAATCCCATGAGCTAGTTACCACTATTGTCCACACCTTATAGGCAGGAAGACAGAGGCTCGCAGAGAGAGGGTAACTGGCCCACAGTCCGGGTGGCAGTGCATGGAGCCCAGCAACACCCCCAGTTGCTCGCTTCTCTATCCGCCCTCTTGAGCCCTAATAACTAATAATTCAAGGTTAATGCTTTAACCTCAAGGGAAAAGCAGCTTGTGCGACACTGAACATCATCTTTTACCAGGAAGAGAAAAGCTCAGGTCTGCTTGGTTGCCTGCCCCACCCCTCCCCCCACAAACCCCTAGCGTCAGGAAAACTGTGAAGTGAGAGGCAGCTGATCTGGAGTCCACACCCTCTGTTCACCTTGACTCTGCGGACTCTCCTGTGTGAGGGTGACACCTTGGGCATGGAACCACTCATGGTTTCTGTTTCAGCTTCTCTTTTCTACAAAGGGAATCATAGTTACAACAACGACAATAATAATAATAGTAATAATAGCTTGCCCACCTGATGACAGGAGTGTGTTGACCCCTTAAGGCTCCAATCGCTACCTTTTCACAGTTCCCTCTAGAGCCTGGGTCACTCTCTGGAACACACCTGCACACTCCACTCCAGAGGCTCCCACCACAGTCTGCCCATCTTCCCATAAATATGGAGGCAATTAGCACGAAGCCCAGGTCTCAAGGGAATTCTTGGAGCCATGTTTATCTTCATAACATTGAAGAAAATCCCCCAGGAGGCCTGAGTCACTGCAGTGGCAGGCACACTGTTGCTGCTCTGATTAACTAGGGTTCCACGAGAAGCACACAGCCGTCCCTCCAGCAGCCTTCCCCCCAGCCCACTCACTCAGGGTTCCCACCAATTGGGGACCCCCCAGGCTGTGATTGCTATACCTACAAAAAAAGGGGGGACTTGGTCCTCTCTTGCCAAAGCATGAACTGGCTCCAAACTTCCTCAAGGTCTATGCTCCTATTAAATTCCAAAACTAAATATGTATTTTCATAGGACACCATGGGAAAGGTCAGGAAGATTTGCTCAACCCTTGTGGCCCTGAGTCCCAACAGGGACATCAGGCTTGAAGATGAGTGCTGCCAGCACAGGGTGGGTTTTCTGGAGGTGACTACCTTCGCATTGGCCCATGCACCTCTCATAGCTGACTAGACCCTTTCGCTTTAGTTATAAAGTCATAAAATCTCAGGGTTGCAAGAGACCTCAATAATTGTGTCTCCCCCGGCCACCCAAATCCATCCTTATCTGCTATTGACTCCTCTCGCATCAAATATATCGTTCTTATTTCAGCATGCTGTGCTCAGTGAAAGCTCAATAAATATTTATTGATGGTAGTGCCCATGATGAATTAATAGCCACAGCTATAAAATTAAAGTTTCACACAAACAAAGACCCTGGTGAGAAAGAAACTGCTACATAAAGTTTGAAATTTTTCACAATGACAAGCAGTCACATACACACACACACACACACACACACACACACACACACACCTTGTGGCAGGCAGAAAACCACAGTTCCTTGTCTCGCCTACCTGGAGAATCACGCTGCAAACAGGAAGTGTCCTTATGTATAGAATATTCATGCCTTTATGGAGGGCATGTTTCACTTCTCAGAGGCCTCTTGGCCCAGCCCATTGGGGTGTACCTGGCTCTGGCCCCAGACTCTCTCTTTGTCTCCCTGCCAGAACCAGGGGCCAGTGCAGCTCCTGAGAAACAAAACGGCACTGCTGAGCTTTGTCGGGTGTCCCGGATGAGCTAAAGTAAGTGCAGTAACATATGCAATTCAAAGGATGCTCAAACCTTTAGGAAAAAGATCTGCAACAGGAGAAGTGGCTTAAATGGGAATTTTTAACAAGATAGTGTGTACCTAGAAGGAAATGCTAAGGAGTATCACCATAAAGGAGTCACAACCTTTGAGACCTAATGGGTAGAGACCTGACATCACCAGCCAATCATATTCCGTGTCCCTCAACCCAACCCCCACATTTTTATATGCAGGAACACACTAACTGTAGGTGGACAGTCCTCTCGGGGTTCTGTCTGAGGTCCAGCTGGCAGAGCCTTTTCTGTCACCTGGATTAGATCCCTTCTAACTGACAGACAGAGGCACCAAAGCTCGCTGTCAACCCCCTTAGTCTCCCTCTCTTTTGACTCTGAAAGCAAGTTTGGGAGACCCACTGAATCTGGGTGCAAAGACAAAGGCCTTCTCAAATAGAGCCACAGAGTTACCTGGAGGCCAGTCAGAAAACAGCCCTACTATTCCTGAAACCAAACAAGAAAGAACTATTTACAAGCTGGTAAGGTGCGTGGGCTAAAGTAAACCTCATCCAGGCTGAAAGTAGAAAAGCAGAGTAGGTCTTGAAAAAATGAAATGAGAGTTTGTTCTAAACCTATAAAGTGAGATCGTATATGTAACTAACTCCCTCCAAGCCTTGTCTATACCCTGAGACTCTCTCACACTGAAGAAAGCTAGTTCTACTGCAGTATGTGGCAAGACATGGGGCTGGGACAGAGCAGGAGGAGTGGAAGGCAAAGGCTTTGAAAACCAAAGATGAGTCTCAGGAGGACTACTCCACCCAACCCTTTCTCCACTTTAACCCTTTGGGCAATGTAGCAAAAGACCTCCCAAGAGAGCTGTGAAGGAAGGCAGGCTGGGAGATGCAGCGCAGACCTACCTGGGGCTGCCCTGCCCCTTCTGGACCTCCCTTGGCCTCCGTGCTATTCTCCCTCCTCCAGCACTTGTTCCTTGGTTAGTCTCTGGGAGCCCCCTATGTGGACACCATGCTGATGATTGACCAGGCAACCTGGAAAAAGACAAAGAAAGGTAACCTATTGATGACCAGCATTTAGTGGGCATCGTCTTATGCCAGGCACTCTGCTAGGTAGAGTCCTCCCACGGGAAGATCACAATAGGTTCATGGACAGAAAGAACACCCACAGTCCAGCTGGCAAGGCTCTCTGGCCTCTGCCCAGGATAGGCCTGTCTGCCCTGGCTGCAGAATGCTGTCTCATGATTCTGCTCTAGTTTTTGGTGTTTGTTCCTGCCCAGATGGGGTGTCTGAATCTTGCCATGGCCAATGTTTTCGGCAAAAAGGGACCTGGTACACTTTTATAGGAACCCAGTGGTTCCCTGGGGCCAGATTCTAATGCTGTCCAGATGCAGGAAAACAGAAGGGCCATTCAAAAACAACCGAAAAACCAACACGCTTTGAAAGCAGTCTGTTAGCACTTGTCGTAAGCACAATAAACAAAACAATGAAACCATCAGAAAGTACCGTGAGACAGTCAGGCTTTAGGAACTTGGCTTTGATGACTTAGAAAAGCAAAGAAAGGGGGTAGAACCAGTTCCCCTGTTGGGCTGAGGCTTGTTTGTTCTGCTTATCTGAAGTCAGAGCTACAATCCCCATCATGATGAAAGGATCTAGAAGTTTCTCCTTTGCAAAAGACCCCTCAGCAGATTGGCACAGCCTTCCACAAGCGGTCAGTGGCTGCACACAGCCCATAAAACACCCACTTTGTATAACACCCCTCTCATCTGTTGAAAGACCCTCGGTCCCTCTGAGTTAGCTCAACAAACAAGTGAGCTCAACCAACAAAGTCATTTGCTGGGGTTCTTGCCTGGGTGGGCTGGAGGAAATAAGACCTAGGCTGGTGGGGACAGAGTTGCAATCATTCCCTCCTCAACAGTCAGACACCCTAACCCCCAGGGAGTCAGAGCGAGGGCCAAGGGTCTGTTGGTCCTGCATTTTGGAGCAAGAGGCCGAGAGAGAAATGTCAACCACCCCCCTGGCACACATCAGCCTTCCAATTTGAGTTGTGGAGTGCGGACTGGGGCTTTCCCTGGGTGAAATGAGGCCGCCTGCTGACCAGTCACTCAAGGTTGTTTCCCACTTTCTCCACGGCTCAGGCTTTGCTAAATCCCTACAGTGGGTGCTGGCCAACTCATCTATCACGTTACCTGCCAGTGACTTAAGTGAGCTAGTTCATGTGGGTGCAGTCTTGCATTTTGACTCTTAGTCAAGAAAAATAGGGGATTAACCAGCAGGAGCGGGAGAAATCTGACGTGGCTGTCTACTGTGAAAGACGGGGCTCTAGACACAACTGACACTTGATGGTAAGAGTGAGAACCTGGGAGGCCCAAGGGGCAGGCTCTGGCCCTCTGCTCAGCCATGTGACCCTGAGTCCATCTCTTGCTTGCCCCCCTCCTTGTACATATACCCAGCCGGCCAGTCTGCTAAGCCCTATGGGCAGATGAATCAGAAGACTCAATTCCATTCTCCCCTCCTAACTGGGAAAGAAAAAAAAAAAAAAACACAGATGTCAGAACAAAGGAACCAAACATACACAGAGCAGGAACTCTCCTATTTCTGCTCCAGGCCCGAAGACTGAAGTCTATTCTGCCATAATCCTCCTCCTTCCATGGCAGAATGCCTGTGCTGTCTGCAGGTTTATTCTGAACTGGGCTGTTTCTCTGGAACAGAGAACAGTTCCACAGCAATCTGTAAAAACTCACTGAACACCTTCGGTGTGCCCAAGCACTCCCTCTAACTGCTTCAAACATCTTAACACATGGGAATAATCTTGGAACCAAAGCCTCCACTTCTCCAGATGCCTCTAAACCTGTCATGGCTACAGCCCCTGCACTGTGGGCCTGCCCTCTCAAGTCCCTAAGGCCTCCTAGCCCCGTGGGGGCCAAAACAGCAAGAGCCAGGAGGCTGAGGTTCAAATGTCTTCAGAGTAGTCACCTTCCCTTTGATCAGCCTCCTGTGGCATAGAGGAAAGAACACGGAGCTGTGGAGTCCGAGAAACCTGTGATTCGAGTCCCATCTTTAGCACATGCTGGCTGCCAGCCTCAGAGCAGTGACAGCTAATTCATGTGACTGCTGTAAGGATGAGAAGAGATCATGCTGAGCAAAGACCAATGCGCCACTTGGCACAGAGTGTGTGTGACGACTGTTAGCTGCCTTACTCTCGGCTCCTCCCGCACACAGCTGTCAATCAACCAGTCAACAAGTATTTGTTGGAAGCCAATTAAGTGCCCATCGCAATGGGAGTTCAAAGGATCCCCATAAATAAGCCAAGGTCACACTGCCTTAGGGGAACTCCCAGGATGACGGAGAAGATGAGCCGATCATTTCAACAGACAGAGAAACTGCTTCAGTACAGAAACACAGGATAGATTTATTGTAGCAAGGCAGGCTAAGCATCAATAAATGATGGTACTACTACTTACTGGAGGGATGAACTTGGACCAATCACTGAACCTCTCTAAGTCTTGGTCTTTTCATCTTTAAAATGAGGAAAATAACACATATCTCTTAGGGCTGTTGAGAGGATTAAATTAAATTAAATATGCTCTATATCAGCTGTGCAATCTCATGTGAAATGTGGATAATAATTGTGACCTGACTCATAGGGATGATATGAGTGTTAAATTCAACACATGCAAAGCATTTGAAATCATGTTATATAATTATTCACCATCAATGCCCTCTAGAATATAAATTCCCTGAAGGAAGAGTTTTGGTATATTTTATGCACTGAAGCAAAAAACAATAGAACAAGGCCTGGTACATACCACATAGATAGTAGTTGGTTGAATGAGTCATTGAATGCTACAGGAGAACAAGGCAGAGAGGCAAATTCCATTCCAAGAAGGCTCCCTGGAAGAGGTGATGCAGAAGGGTGCGTAGGAGTTAACCATGCTGAGAAGGTGGGAAAGGGCTTGCCTGCAGATAAGGAACTACCATAGGAGGGGCACCAGCCAGGAAAGATCATGATAAAACAGGAAACCTCAAGCAATCTAGCATTTGTAGAATATAAAACACAAACCAGGAAGAAACAGGACATGGAGGTTGTCTCTCAGATCTTTCTGTGATAGTGGGACCAAACAAACCCTGGAAACTATCCCCAAGAGCAATGTGAGCATTTGAAAAAGACACCTATCAGATACTCCCAAGGCCTCCAAGTCATTAGACTGATCCAGGAGAACCCCCCAAAACAGCAGATCCCGTGAGCCCTCTGCCTCTGGGGAAAGTCATCACATGGGACCCTAACCCATCTGTCTGCAAGATTGCTAGCCCACTTGGAGGACCTGGTGACCATGCCTGTGAACTCTGACCCCATCAATCCCAGCAGGGCCTGGGGAAGCATTTACATCTTCAAAGGTCCTGGTAAATGTTAGCCAACAGCCTCCCCGCAACCCCAACCCTCATCTCCTCCCCCTCTGGGCCACCAGGGGTCAGGGACCAGGGTCACACCTGGTCAGGCCTAGCCCCCGGCCCAGATCAGCCAGCATCTCTTCCACAGAGCCGCCCTGTTCAATGGCCCCTGCCCCCCGCTTTGCCTTCCTTCCACACACATGCACTTGTGCTCAGAGCTAGGGAAGGTGCAAGGCCAACAAAGAGGGGACACCTACAAGCAAGGCCTAGGACACCTTCCAAGGGGCCTTTAGACAAAGGACAGCTCAGGTCAGCCATGGGTTCTGGATTTAGGGGAGAGGGCAGGAAAGGCCACTAGACCAGAGTCAGCCCCAATGATTGCGTGATCAAGCAGGTTTCAATGACCTCTCCCTGACCTCAGGAAGCTCCACTTGTCCCTCTGATCTCCTGGAGGCGAGGCCGGGAGGCCTGTTAACTTTTACCAGACTCCTTTGACATGGAGTGCTAATAAGAACCTGGGAGGGAGGTTCATTCAAATGTCAGGGGCTCAGCACAGCCCTCCACAGCCTTGTGTTCTGCGCCCTGCTCTGCTGGTGTGGCCAAACACAGCCCCCTTGTGCACTGCAGGGGGTGAGAGGAACAGAGCTTGGGGCCCAGGCCCTGGGGTTCCAGCTCAGTCTTCACTCTCCCATGCCAGTGGCTCTTGCATATTATGGCTTCAGCTCATAGCCAAGAGCAGGCACTGCCCTGCCCATCTTACACATGAGCATGGAAGACTATCCCCAAATTATCAGGGCCTTGCCATGGCAGAGAGAGGGCTGGAACCCAGGGTTGGGAGATCTATTGAGCTATATGCTACTTTGGGGACAGTCACCTAGCCAGAGCTGACAAAATGGGCAGGAAGGAAGGCCCATGGCACTCAGACCGAGCATCTTGACCTTCCCTTACCTTCCCTGCCCCAGCTAGGTTCCCCACAGCTCCTGCCTGAAGCAGGGGCAGGCACAGGCAGCAAAGCAGAATAAGGAGCAGAGGGCAGACTGTCCTTCCAGCTCTACAGTAAGGAGCTGTGTGGCTTGAGAAAAACGCTTACCCTTTCTGTGCCTCTACTTCCCCACTTGTAAAACAGAGGGGGGAGGAGGTCTCCAAGCCCCCTTCTAGTTCTACTTTCTCTCACTTTGAGTTTTCACTGCAGGAAGTTTCTTCCTAACCCCATCACCCTCAGAAACCCTGTGGGTTTTACACAGGCTTCACAACCAGAGGGGTTCACCTAGATGAATCCTTTTATTTAAAAAATGAGATAGCTGGAATCCGGACTGATGGATTGATTACCTGCGTGGCCTTGAGTGAGATGCCTAAAGGCAGAGCTTGGCCTGGAACTCAGGTTCCCAGTCCTTTGTTCTTTATGCTATGCAAGTTCTCAGCTCCAAATTCCTTGCCAGGAACCCCACCTCAAAAGGAATGGACTGAATTCAAGTTCTACCTGCCCTCAGCCTGCCCACCCCTACTGCCCCCTGACAGCTGCCTCGCTCCATGGTCAGACTCACTCTCTCCCCACCAAACCCCAGTACCAGGCTCACCTGCAGTCTCTGCTCACGACAGCCCTCGTCCCACATCTCACCCAAGTCTCCCATCTCACCCAAGTCTCCCATCTCCCCGGGGCTTCCTGCCCATGCAGCACTGCCCTTACTATTATATGTTAGGCTTCTTATATAATATATATTTCTCCCAACTGTAAGCCTCTGTGAATATAAATATAATCTTGGTAACTTCTAGAACTGGTGATGTGGCATTCAAAACTAGATGGATAGATATATAGTAACCCTAGTCTTGGAGTGACTCAACATCAGGATAACCTAGCTTGTTACCAGAATGCTGTTCATTAGCACAGTTCCAGGACCCAGGAAGAGCACATTTTCTACAAACCAGTGTATCCCCCAAACCATGAAGATGCCCCTTAAAATTCTAAAAGCTCCTTCCCATCTCCTGCCACCAGCAGAATTCCTTAAATTCTATTGGTTCACCCACTCTGCTCGGTGCCCAACCCAGCCCCCTTCTGCTCACCCTTACAGACAAAAGGCTTCTGGGTGATTGATGGTGACAGTGACCTGCCACTGACCCTTTCAACCTGGACCTGCTGCTGCCCTCGAGGCATTCAGCAGCTCCCATGGCCCTTTGAAATGCAGGCCCCACCTGGTAAGGCTGCTGGTTTTCTTCTCTTGGGGCAGTGGAATCTTTGATATGGACCCTACTGGGTTCTCTCCAAGTTCTGGGCCCTGGAGAAACTACCCAAGACAGCCTGCCCACTAGATTGTCTCTGTGGGTTCAGGGCAGGAAGCAAGAAAGTCCTGGGTTCAAATCCTAACTGCAACTTTGAAGCTTTGTGCTCTTTCAGACTCTGGACCTCAGGTTCCTAATGTGAAGAAGGAAGACCAGGCATGTGCCAAGGAGTTACTGGACAGACTACGTTAGATAACATAGAAAGCTTTTGGCACCATGCTGGCATGTTGTAATCACTCAAAAAATAGTAGCCATGGTGAGGAGGCAGAGGGTTGTACCTCTGGAGATAACTGAAGACCAGCTTTTGACTCTGTTCTGTCCTCCTTCTTCCCCTTACAAGCACTCCTTGATCTCCCTCCCGAGAATGGTGATGTCTCCAGCATCTCTCTGTTTCCTTATTCACACACATACGCGTGCGCTCACACGCACAAGCTGCTTCTTGTCCACAGCTTTTCACTTCACTTTCTCCCAGCCCAGGATGCCTTTACCTGCTATTTGGGACAACCCAACCGCCCTAAAGCATCTCCTTCTCGCTCCCTCATCATTGGTCATTCAGGTATTTGACAGGGCTTGGGTCCTCCAAAGCTGAGCTGCCAAGACTCACTGTCCATACAAAAGAATCTGTTTTCACTAAACCACTGAGCATCTTACATGTCATAATTTTAAAACCCTTTATTGATTCATTGTCTTGGCTTATTTGCCTAGTTCTCCAGAAAATATTTTGTCGATGTGACTTTCTGTAACCAAATTTGGGCACCCAACTAAAGAGTATCAAGCCACCGGACTCTGAGTTAAGCCGTGGCTCAGACCAGGCTCCACTGAACACACAGCCGCCCCAGAGAAGGCCCAGCTGGGCATTTCCTCTGCAACTGGACACAGAGTTCAGTGTAGCGGGGCCGTGAAGAGCAGTTATCCAGAAAGGTTACTGGGTAGAGAGGTCTGAAGCTGATGAAACCCGCAGTGCCAATGAAGGCCGCGGTGCCCACTGGGGGCAGAGGGAGCACAAGGAAGAGGACCCGAAACACCGCACCTGTCCCCTGAGGCTGCGCACAGGGTGTGAAACTTGAAGGTGTTCACAGGTGACAGGAGGGGAGGTGTGGCTTACATTCTTCTCACTCCCTCCGAGCCTCACTCCTGGGCACTCTGGTAACATCCCAAACGGACTTCCTATATGCTCCTAATTGTAAAGGAATGTGGTGGGCAGATGAGAGCCCGGGAAAGAGAAAACCATAAGGCTGGAATAAGATAATGCTGTTTAAAGGATGTCAGTAAACACCTCTGAAAAACAGACTACCCTGGAAAGGCCAGGGTGAGGGAAGAGATTTTTTCCCGGCCTCCATTCCAGGAAGCTCATGGGACAGAGAGATTTCCCTGAAAGAACCCATGGACGCGAATGTATCACCTTCCTCTGCCCTTATAGACCAGGCTGCTCAGAGCAGCGGACCCCGGGGCCATGCCGGGGAGAGGGGTGTCCTGAGGGTGAAGAGTTTTAACAGCTGAAATATAGAGACGAGCATCAGAAGGACGCATCTACTCTCCCCTGAGCAAAGTGAACTGAGGGAGAAGGAAGAAAGGAGATGGGGGGTGGGGGGCTTTCCAAGTCCACTGAGTCTCTGAGTTAAATTACAGGGGCCTGGGCGGGGTGATTAACAACCCTCATGGTTTTCTGCTTCACAGCCATTACTCACCCCAAACCTGAGGCTTCTCGGTTACATAGCCCAGCGCAGGCCGACCATTTTTTCCATTGACTGAAAACACATTCTGACTGAAAACAAACTTTGGATCCCCGAGGCTTGGCAGGCCCTGGGTCCTTCTCCATATTTAATCAACGGGAAGCTAAACACTTTCAATCTGTGATGGCTCATTTGGACGGGGTCTCGGGGCTTTTGCTTGGTGCCAGATATAATAACTCGCCTCTCTCTTTTCTAAGGCCTATTTTATAATTTTGCTGTTTTTCAATGTCAAGCCCATCTTTTGAAGAATTTTTATTGGATTTCCTGCTAGACTTCAACGAGGATTTTTCTTGCTTTGGCAGAAATATCAAGCAGAACAGGGGAAAAACTCAATCATCATCTTGGAAAGTCATGACGGTGCGTTGGGAGGGGTTCGGGGGAGTCCTTTGTCTGTTTGCACACAAATAGGTTTCTAGAAGGCTGGAGGCCCAGTTGCCAGCTTTGGGGGGCCCTCTGACTTCTGATTCATGTTGAGAAAAAACGACAGGCACGGATGTGGCAAGAGAAGGGAAGTTGGGACAGGAGGAGGGGGAGAAAGGCGTGAGAGTGTGAGAGAGGCTAAGAGTGGGTCTGGGGCACAAGGCCTGGCACCACCTTACTCGCCCACTCGCACTGGCTCAAAACAGCTGCTAGGACCCTGAGGAACAGGAGACTGCACCCACTCGAGGGCAGCAGCCAGACTCTTAACCCACCACACGACCCCTCGGAGCTGCTAAACCCCACGAATGGGCAGGAAGGCCCATCCCAGAGGCCCCTGTTTTACCGGCCGCAGCCGTCATCTCTGCGCCTGCTCCAGGCAACATGCAGAAATTTGGTTTTTCCTCACAGAAATCATTCCCCAGAGGAAGTAGCTTGCCAGTGAGTGACAGCTTTTGTTTGCTCATGTTTTCCTCTCTTCTCAGAGTCAACTTCCAGAAGATACCAGGATGTTCCCTCTTACTTCCGAACTTTCTTTTCTTTTAATTTTTTCTTTGGAGGGAGAAGCTAGGGGTGGGGGTGATATTTCTACAGAATGTCACTCAGAGAAAAGAAGTAGTTCTTTGTCTAGTAGTAAAAGAGGGGGGAGAAGAAACCTTTTGATACTCTCTTTTTATGTTTTGTTTCATATTTTCATTTTGATTTTTTCTTCAAAATGTTATAAGTTTGTTTAATCTTTTATTTATTTATTTTTAATATTTTAATATTAATATTTTATTTATTTATTTTTAGAGATGGTAAGGGAGGGAGAAAGAGAGAGAGAGACATCAATGTGTGGTTGCCTCTCATGTGGCCCCCACTGGGGACCTGAACCCCAACCCAGGCATATGTCCTGACTAGGAATCGAACCTACAATGCTTTGGTTGGTAGCCCGCGCTCAATCTACTGAGCTACGCCAGCCAGGGCCTTTCATTTTTTTTTTATGGGGAGATGTTACATGACCGCCCTTCACACCTGCCACTATTAGCTTCACCATTTACAGACCATTTTCACATGTCTCATCATTTTATTCCCACCACAACAACCCTTTGAGAGACACAAGGTAGGTGTTGCTGCGTTAGAGTGCACGCAAGCCTCATGCAGGCCACGTGACTGGCCCACGTCTTCTGGGCAGTGAGTGGCCAAACCAAGGTGTGAACTAAGCTGAGCATTTTTCCGTGCTTCACCACACAATGTGTATGCTGTAGGGGGGCTCCCTGGTCCCCTTTCACAAGACGTGTCCCTATGCTGGGCAGAGCCCCCCAGTGTAAATTCCTACAACAGAATGCACTGAGAGACCAGACTATAAGGCAAGCCTTCCAGGGTGCCTAAACCACTCCAGATTCCTTCCATTACCAGTAGGAAAAAGGACAAAAAAAAGATCAGGTAAAAAGTACTTATGAAACACCCACTCAGCGCTAAGCACTGGGCTAGAATATTGTGGGAGTCAGTAGGAGGAAAAGATATTGCCCCTGCTTTGGAGGAGTAGACAGCCCAGACAAGAGGATAAGACAAACAGGCATAAAATGCCAGTCTGTTATAACTGCAAAGGACCTTAGAAGTCATCCATCCAAACCCCTCGTTTACCAGTGAGGAGATGGAACACTTCAGAGAAATGGCGAAATCAAAGCAGGCAACAGGAAATGACATTTGCTTACATGGTAACAAGGTGGTCAGGAAAAGGAGAGTGGTCAGGGACATGTTCTAGGGGAAAACACAACTTGATCTCCACCTTGGAGCGTGTGTAGAGCGGGGTGGATGAACAGGAACCACAAAAAGCAAAAGGGAGAAGACAAGCCTGGTCTGGTGTGTTTCCAGAACCCTGAGGGGCCAGAGTTCAGAGATGAGGAGAAAGGGGAGGAGTCAAGGCTGAAAACTTGGCTGGGGTCAGATCACAGAGGGTCTTAAGCCAGCAGGAGAAGGGCACGCTTCTCAGTGGGAAGTCACATGGAGGTCAGGGTTGACCAGTGAAGCCCAAGTCCTGTTATTTCCTGAATTCCACACCCTCACCCAACAACCCATCGAAATTTGCCCCTTAGATGGCTGAAGACAGACCAAGATCCCAATAGGGCCATATTTTGAGTCTGGAGAGGCTGGTAACCAGTGTAGCATTCACCTGCTATTCAAGTCACTCTGTCCCTGCAGTCACCGCCTCAGTGGTGCCTGGGAGTTCTGCCACTCTCAACCCCTTTTCCATGATTATCCAGTAGGTCTCAAGCAAGGACTGGTATGCATATGATGAAAAAGCAAAGAATGAAGAAGCAAGGGAGGGGAGGCTGTCTCAGGGTAGTAAGGGGTCATATCTGAGGACAGGGAAGTAGAGAGAGAACCCCTCTCCCCAAGACTTCATGGAAACCCCAGGGAAACGGACATCAGGAGCAGAATTTTCTCCAGCCCTTGGGGAACCTAAGGGCATGAAAGCTGGAAAGGAAACTCCCTCCAAGGCCCTGCCTTCCCGCTGCACCCTGTGGCTTGAGCATCTCTGTCCACCTTTGCTCCTTTTTATATTCCAACTTCTGCCTCACTTTACCCATCTTAACTTAAAAAGCAAGAATGCCTGCCCTCTTCCTTCTTTAGAGAAACAGAGATGAGGACAAGTCAGAAGGTGAAGACCCACAATGATTCAGGGGAAGGGTGTGGCTGCTGTTGCAGCTAAAACTAATAATGGCCACAATAATGTCATTGTTACTCTGCCTCCGAAAACAAAGCCTGTCTACCCTCATGAACAGCCCTTTGTTCTTCCAGCAGCTGCCTCTGAAGGAGACACACATCCTCCTGACAGTTCCGTCAGCATCTTCCTCTCCTAAAGTAACGCCCCTCCTACTCTGAACATCAGGGCCCAAAATCTCAAAGCTCCAAATCTTCCTCCTGTCTGACTTCCCTGAGAGAAGAGGGACCAGCCCATCTACCTTCATTTCACACTCAAGGGCACTGGGAATGAAGCTCACCCACCCTGCCGGGCAGCCTGCCTTCCCCATGGAGACCTTTCTCCACATGTTCATCGGTTCTGGTCCAATCTAGGAAATTCAGACTCCATAATCCAGGCCTCACCCTCGATCATGAACAATTGACTCTTTCAAGTTTTCTTCACACCAGGCCATTTCCAACATGATCCCCAACAGCCCCAAGCCACATACCGCTCCCCAGGAAGGAGGCATTCACATAGGTATGTACCCGGCCCGTTCTGAGGCTGAGAGCCCAGGATCCTTGCCTCTCTCCACCTGTCCCGCTCTCACCTGCTCTCCATGCACCTCAAGGTTGTCACCAACCTCCCAGAGCTGTTCCCTTCCCTCATCTTTTGCTGTTTTTCTTTGTTCCTTCCCCCAGCCCCCATCGTCACTCCCCTCCTGTGCCGCTTGAGGTTCAGAAGAATCTACGGTATTCCATAAATTACTTGGCAAGAGTGGATGACAAAAACAAAATGTAATTCGGATTAAAGTCACCCTCCAGCTGAAACCATAGTTTATTAAATAAATGGCGAAGCTGCCAATCAACCTGGCTGGCAACTGGGTCCCTCATATTAATCTTTCTTGGGGTGATTTAGGACCCACCTGGGTGCTCTGCGAAGATTCTCCCATCATTTCCTTCCCATCTCTCTGGATCAGGCGGCTGGGCTTGGCGCAGTTGACAAATTCCCCAAGTAATCCCTCAAAAGATTGGAGAAATGCTCTGAATGCTCCATTAAATTTATTTTCCATGCTTTAAGAGACCCAAAACTATGCCCAATAAATAAGTGTTCCCTGTGATTTACTGAAATGCTCCTCTGATTTAAAGTTATAGGGGGGGAAATATGGAGCCCCTGGGAGCCCAGGACCAGCCTTGCAAGTGAGACCAGATGTGAGATTTCTGCCCAGGGAGGGGGGAGGAGGGGAAAAAACAGCCCAACTGGTGGAGGTTTGCAAGTGACAATGTCTGAACCCCGGTTCTCGGCTTTAACATAAAAGGTCCCCAGTTGAGCATTCTTTCTCACAAAATTTATTGTGGTTGTAGTTAGAAAGGGAACCATCAAAAGAGTAATTCTGGCCCTTGTTTTGCAGAGCTCTTTTGATAAATATGATACTTAGAAATATGCCTCCCACTAGACAGAAAAGCCATATAGTTAAAATGAAGTAATCTGTCAGTAAACTCGCTAGAATCAAAGCCAAAATGAAACCTGTAAAAGGAGAAGGGAAAAAATGCCACTTAGAAATGCTTGAGTCAAGAAGGGGAGAATGTGGAGATTAAGAATTGTTCTTTATTCAGATATTTTTATCTGCAGAGTTAAAAATGGAGATTTATTTTTAAAGGGGTCTATTTATGTTCCAATCTCCAACAGATGGGCCTGTGTTCCTGCCTCTTTCGTGCAGTCCCAGATCAGCAAAAACAGCTTCTCTTGTGAACTGAAACTTACCCAAACGAAGGAGGAATCAAAACTTTTGGAAGCAAATGTCACCTTTGGAGCCACTTGGTGAAGATTGGATCTGTTTACTACAGAGTCCCGGATGTGCCAAGAAGCAAACAGGAAGAAGGGGAAACAGCCAACATTAAGGCTAAACTGTATATGAATATATGTTACACACAAAGTGTGTGCACATGCATGTGCGTGTGTGTGCTGGTTCCCAAAGAGCGGGAAAGTCTAGGCTAAGACATGTCCCAGTGGGCTTTCATACAGGGGAGGCTCACTTGAGAATGGCAGCAGCACAAAGGGAAGTAAGAAAAGCCGAGAGGTCAAGAGAGACGATTGCTGCCGACATCACTGAGCACCTGGTGGTTCTGATTAATTCCAAGTACTACATCCTATGTGCTCCTCAGAGAGGGTGCACAGCCCCGACTCTGCAGGGAAGACGCAAAACAAGAGTACCCAACACTCTTTCTGAAGCATCCAGTTTATTACAAGATTTGGAAGAACCAAGTACTTTAATAAAAACCATCCCCCCCAAACCAACATGGAAGAAAAGAAGAGCAGAGGAGGGGGAGGGGCCCCAGGAAAAACAGTCTAGTCTCTGGATTTTCACCCGGGTGGGGGCCAAGTGATGGGCCTGCAGTAGGGCCCCCACATGACTCCAGGGCATTTCCCAAGCTTGCCAGGTGTTTTGGGTATAATGCTTCTGAAGATCACAAAGATGCCAGGTACCCTCCTGATGTGAGTCCTGTGCAGAGAACACCACAGCAGCTTGCACATCTCCATTGTCCGCTGGACTAAGTCCTCTTGCCCGTGTGCCACCTGCACTGTCTCTGGCCTCTGACCCTCTTGTCTGACTATCCAGTGCACTGGCAGCAGCCCCACCATGGCTCACTTCTTTTCCGTATGTTCCCAGAGAGACAAAGCAACCCCACCTAGCCTTTCTCATGTTGCATTTTCTATCCTAAGTCCTTCCTTATTTCACTCTCCCCAGCTTTGGTGGACATACTCTCAAATTTTTTTAAAAAAATTGAGTTCAGCATCTTCGAATTCAGCATTTAAAATGCGAGGAGCCCAGTTTGACCTCCCCGGAGTCTTTGGTTGTAGCCCTGCATTGGTTGCCCACAATGTAAACCAGCTCTACCCTGTTCCATTTGCCATGCCTCTTCTTGGACAGCCTAAAGCAGAGCTTTCTCAAAATGAAGTCCAAGAACCTCCTAGCCACCTGCTTCCAGCCGTGTCCAGTTCTCTCTGGGGTTCCACTGCTGCCGCCACTGCTGTGGGTGAGGGTGGAGTCCCCAGGGCCACACTTGGGGGCTGGGCTAGGCTCGACTCCAGGCTGGCGGAGGGACTGGCAGTTTGTTTGGCCTTCTGCCCTGACTCCTGGCCTTCAGGCTGCAGATCTGCCTGGATAAACCTGGAGAACTCAGGCTAAACCTCCTGAGTTGGGGGTGGGGATGGGGGCTACAGCTGCCAGGGTCAGGGGGATAGAAGGGCCTGACCACGACGATGCAGCATTCCACTTTGGGTGTTTCTCAGTGCTTAGGGTGAGGCACACAGCCATCACACTGTTGTACCTCTTGGTTCTCATTGACTCCTGGATCCGATCCCACTCAGACCTCAGGTTCATCATCTCCTCTGTCACCCGGGGGATCATGCTGTCACAGGCCCTGAGTCCCTCCTCCTTGCCCATGTTTAGCCATGGGTCCTCAGAATTGTTTTAAACTTCCACTGTCCCTGGGGTGGAGGATCATCAAATTTTTTAAGGTCTTTTCTAATTCAAAAGACACAGAAGTGTCACAGGGTATTTTCTGCTCAGTGCCTGCTACCACAGCTCCCTGAAGTTCTTTGCCCCGAAAGAAAAGTAGGGGGTTCCCAGTGACCATCGTATTGAGAACGACTCCTAGGCCCCATGTCTCTGCAAGCAAGGCCTTCATATCTCTGGCCAAGGAAGAGCTCTGGGGCACAATGAGAGGGTACCACAGAACATGCTCAACGTCTTACCAGTGGTAAACTCACTGCTGAGTCCAAAGCCCACAGTTTCGGCGTTCCCATGAGCATCAAAGAGTACATTCTCTGCCTTCCAGTCCCTGGGGACAATGCCTCTCTTGGTGACAGTACTATAAAGAGACACATCCTCTCTACTGAGGTGCTCCATTAACAGGGAATGATGTTTCCCTGGGGTCAATCACCTTGAATAACGTGACTGTATTCAGGTGATTCAAGGCCTTCATGCAGCGGACCTTCCTGCAGTGGCAGTCTCTGGAGGCCGGAGGAGCCCTGCTGATTAATGACTCTGACATTTACCTCTGTCAGAATGTGCTGGCCCAACCTCATGTTGGCAAAGCTGCCCTGGCCAATGGTGTTCAGAAGCTTGTGATGGCTGGTATGGGACTCCTGGTCAGCAGAGATGGGCTGCAGGGTCATGTGATATGGTGACTTGCTAGCTACACTACCTGACAGTACTAACTAACAATGCTGTCTATGCTTACTGACTATACTAGCAAACAACACTAACTATGCTATACTTATAAACAACTATACTAACTATGCAAGTGAACTATACTAACTAGAACAACAATACAAAATATATTCTAATTGTGTTAATAATGCTAACTAAAAGTACTCAAAATTTAAAGAAGAAAATGAGAAAAACAAAGAAAATAATGAGAAAAATTAATAAAACAAAAAATTGAGAATAATAAAATAAAATGAGAGTGAAAAGAACAAAAGGAAAATAAGAAAAAGACAAAAAAATAAAAATGGGAAACCAAGCAAGGATAAATAAGAAAAGGGAAAACAACAACCATAAAAGAAAATAAGAGTAAAGAAAAGAGAAAAAATAAAGGATAAAATAAGCTAACAGGTCCAAGCTGAGCAGGTCATTCCAAATCAGCATTGTGGGCGATAAGGACAAAAACCTCAGCCCACCCAGGGCCTTGTATGAAAGTTATTGTAATTCCAACACAACGGTGCTATCTGAGGGGAGAGTAAGAAACAAGCCAAACACGGCTGGGGATAAACCACAGTGGTTTTCTCACTTTGAGGTCTCAAGACCTCTTTACTCTGAAAAAAATAAAAGGCAATAAAGAGCTTTTTGTGTATGTGAGCTATTAAAGATTGATATTTACTTTATTAGGAATTAATATCCATAGGATGCTTTTTCATTCATAATTTGAAAATCTGTAATAATTTTTGTCTTTTAAAAACCTGATACTGTCTACCATTAAAACATTCCATTTCTTTTCCTTAAACTCTGATTAGTCTTAAAATGATGCTACAACTTAACTGACACCACAATACTATAAGAAAACGTTCTGGTGTATAAGACATGACAAGTTACATTATTAACATCTATAAAGCCATGAGGAAGATAACATTATTTTTGCCAAAAAGATAATGGGCACATTTCTCATCAGAAACTTTGGACAGCGGAGGGCAGAGGGTTGATATATTCAAAAATTGAAGGAGAAAAGCTGTCAACCAAGAATCTGATATCTGGCAAAACTGTCCTTCAAAAAACCAGGAGGAAATGACAACATTGCCAAATAAACCAAAGCTGAGAGAGTTGTTGACCACCAGACCCGCCCTGCCTGAAGGAAGTTCCCCAGATTACAAGGAAAGGACACTGGATGGTAACTCAAGGCCTTGTGAAGAAATAGATATCTCTCTTAAAATAACACATGGATGATTATAAGAGCTAGTACTATTGAGGAAAAGAAAGAAAGAAATGTCCCATGGGGGAAGTGACAACATTAACAGATTATCCCAAATAGTCCTGTCTGTAGAATTCACTCTACCAGCTTGATTAATGCCTTTTTCATGATTAGTAATGAAAAATATCTGGGTAATTGCCTTGATGAAAGTACCCCCAAAGTGTGTCTTCCTCTCCTTTACTATGTACCTACACACACACTCAAAAAAAAAAAAAAAAAAACAACTAACTACAAGGCTCCGTCGGCTTCTGCACAAGTCACTTTGAAAACACAGGGTCTCGAGCCTTCCACAATGGCCAGGCTGTGACAGGAAAATGTTCTCCCCCTGAGCAGCAGGCACTGAGCTGAGCAGCTTCCACAAGGTCTCATCCCAGGAAAAGCCTCCTTTTGTGCGTCTGCCTCTCCAGGACACTCTCATCCCTATTCCCAGAACAATGCCCGAAGCAGCCAGCCTAAACAATAGGAATTCCCCACCTCTCCCATGCCAGGATGGGAAGCAGGAGCACCTACCTACTCTTTTTTCTGCTTTCCACATTTACCCCTGCCATGGGACCAAAAAATAATAACAATAATAAGATCCATGACATATATATACAGCTTTGAACAAATTACACTATTCACATTCTCCCATCCCCTCCAATAGTATTTGTACTGCAGTGAAATGTGCCTAAAAGGAACCCGGGAGAGGAGAGAGGAGAGGTTCATGGAGGGGATCTTAGACATCCGATGACCCCTGATCCGATCCTGGCTCTGCCATTTGGCATGTGTATGTGACATGAGACCAGTGGCTTCACCTCCCAGACTTTGTTTCTTTTATCTCTGTGGTGAAGGGTTGAACCAAATGACCTCCTGCCCTCAGAATCCCCGAGGCAGCTCCCTTTTTCATGGTCCAGAAGCCTCCCTCTCTCCACCGCCCATGCTGGTCTGAACCGAGCTGGAGGGTGTGGAGTCTGAGCAGCACCTGTGTTTACACTGTACAATCTGCAGTTTACTTTAATAAAATCATTTAATACAGTCATAATTTTTTGGCAAGGGGTTGTGTTTATGGTGAGCAAGACGGAGAGGGAATGATTGACTACAACTGAATAAAACGATAAATCCAAAACAAAGGCGGGACAACGCGAAAAGCACAAAGCCACAGGCAAATCCAATTTAAGTCTCAAGTTCTGTGCCTCTGTGGGAACAATTCCGTCTGATGATGAGCCAGCTGTGGAGGTGGGGGCCCCGGGCTGGGGGTGGGTGAGATGGAGGCACAGACTCCAACAGCTCATCTCAACAGGGCTTATCCTCTTAGGGTAGAAAAAATAAGGGAATGGCTTTACAAGAACTAGTTTCACAAGAACTAGTTTCCTGAGGCCTCCATCTTCAAAAAGGACTGGAGGAGAGACCTGGGAGGAAAGGAGTGCGTGTGCACGTGCATGCATGCATGTGCGTGTGTGTCTAGGTAGAATAATTTAGCAAGACCTTAGAAGGACTTCTCACGGACAGCATCTGAAGCTCCACCACGAGCAAGAATTACTTAAGATCCCAAACACTTCTGACCTTGCAAATATCGTCCTGCAACAGCTGAGTGCCCGCCCCACGCTAGGTACTGTGCCAGCACAGAAAGGTTGCAAAGGATGTTCATGCAACAAATGCTAACTGAGCACCCACTCTGGTCCAAGCACTGTCGTAGGACAGAGCAGTGAAGAAGAACCCAAGACCCCATAAACCTTCTATTCTTATAGCATTTACATCCTCCTGATTAAACACCATGTTGACCCCAAAGAAGACACACAGGCAAGCAGTACTTTGCATCACAGTCTAGTAAATGCTGTAATCCAAGTATGTATACGGGCTCAGGAACACTAGAAGGTGACTTCTAAGCTGAATCTTCGGGAAGAAGAGCCATTGGCAGGGGTCCCTGCCTTGGCAAAAGGAGGGAGTTGTAGAAGGTGCTGCGGAGGTGGGAAGGGAGAGAATTTAACCTTCTAGGAGGGGCTGGGTGTTAAGCCTATTGTCTGGTTCTCAGATGAGGACAGGTAGTCATTTAACCGCTGCCTGAAAGGAAGTCTTCAAAGAGCAGTCAGAAGTCAGTACCTGGAAGCGCTCTTCATGATAATTGTGCCTACCCTGCGTTTGATGATTAAGTGACACCAGCTGGCCTCTCTCATTTGGGAACCCTCTCACCCTCATTTGCTGCAAGGGAGAGAAATTGTGTAACAGAATCTCCTACGGTCAGCCCTAGCCTGCAGAGCACAGCCACCACTGGGCTTCTCCACGGCCCTTGTGATAATGATACAGCCCTTATCACATTCATAAATGGAGGGTGGGTTGGGTATAGTCCTTTGCCCCTCATAGGGAATAGTCAATGGTGGGTTTTCTCTTTTTTCCCCTTATTTTTATTGTATGCACTCTTACAGATGTCCCCGTTTCCCCCCCTTTGTCCTCCTTCTCCCAGCCTCAGCTCCCCCTTCCCTCTGGTCAAGAACACACTGTCATCTGTGTCCATGGGTTATTCATGTATGTTCTCTGGCTCATTCCTTCACCTTCTTTCATCCACTCCCCCATCCTCCCTCCCCTCTGACAGCTGTCTATCTGTTCCATGTTTTCATGCCTCTGTTTTTATTTTGCTCATCAATTTATCTCGTTCATTAGATTTCACATATAAGTAAGATCCTGTGGTATTTGACTTTCTCTGGCTAGCTTATTTCACTTAGCATGATGTTCTCCAGGTGCATCCACGCTGTTGCAAGAGGTAAGATTTCCTTTTCTTCTATGGACACACAGTATTCCATTGCAGAGATGCACCACAGCTCTTCACGCACACATCTGCTGATGAGCACTGGGACTGTTTCCAGATCTTGGCTACTGTAAATAGTGCTGCCATGACATAGCGGTGCATATATTCTTTTGAAATGTTGTTTCAGAATTCACAGGGTTTCCTGCCTTACATAGGGGCTCCACTCTAGCACACCCACTTTTTTAAGCCTCTTGATCCACTCTCCCACTGTCTACCATGGCAGTTGTGGAATATCTCCTTCTCTGAGTGTGGGCCTTCACCTTCTCCAAGCTTCCAAGAGTCACCCCAGCAATATGCTGGCACTGTCTTCTAGGACCTTTGTCATGTGGTTAAATTATGAATATGAGGAAAATGCTTCCATGTGGGGAAAAAAAAACCACCAAGAAACCTTTCTTGCTCCCTTATGTTTTGCCACTCTTGATCAAACACCCTCAGAATGAAATTCTGGACCAATCTTCGCAGCTCCTGAAAGTCAAAGCTAAGTCTACATCTGGCTAAGTCTACAGCTGCTTTGGGGAATAGACCCTTTATTTTCTTAGTAGGCCCAGCCCTTTTCTGACCAGATTATGTCATGATTTATCCCTAGTTATTAAGCTGGTGGTCAGGAAAAGAAGAATGGCTGGATCCCTGGGGGATGAGGGGCAGGTGGGTGCGTGTAGTCTTATAAGGCAGAGGCCTCTGCACTGTGGTCAAGGGGAGGGGTTGGCAGTGTTAGGCTTTACCAGGAAGGAGTGGGCTTCTTCTGCAGGCCCTGAGTGGTCAGGAAAATCCAGGAATTCAGTAGCACCTTCCTAGCACCTCTTCCCTTACCAAATGCTCTAGGTCCATCCCCCAAGAAGCAGACTTGGAGATGAGGATTTGCATGAAGGTGATGTATTGAGAAGTGTCCTTGAGATGGTGTGAAGGAGGCAGGATTGGACAGAAGTTGAAGCTCACTTGCAATGCCACTGCAACAGAGGCCTTGGCCAAAGCCACAGAGAGCTCTGGAGCTGGGATGGCCTTCAAAGATGTCCCACATGGAGACAAGGGGACCTGATATTTACACACCACATTTCCCAGTCATTGGACAGGGGCAGCCCCTGGAAAAGGGATACTTTAGGTGAGGCAGCTCCTTTCAATTGAGGACCATGTCCAGAGAGGGACAAAGCAAAGTGCCTTCAGCAACACTTCCTTCAGCTGGGGAAATGAGAGCCTTTGTCCCCAAGGAGGGTCCAGGCAATTCACAGTAACATCTCACCACAATCTCCAAACTCACAGAATTATGAATGTGTATGAAACCCCCACAAAAACCTTTCAGCCTGCACCCCCAAGCAACATGTGACACTGAAGAGGAGAGGTCTGTTCACAGACTCCCTCGACTCACATAGGCCAACACCCTCATGGACTTGATAGTCACAGAAGGACACGATGGTCATAGTAAAAGAGGTGGTGGGCGAGGGAGGGGATAGGTGGGTGTGTTTCACTTTCATCTTTCCATTCCAAACACATCTGTCCATGAAAGAGATGCTCTATTACTGATTCTCAACCTCAAATCTTCACCTAAACCAGACTGGCCAAATACCAAAAATGTGCAATGCATTCATAGACTATGCTCATTCGTCCACCTGCCTATCCAGACATGGAGCAAGGCAGAAAATGAGAACTGCTGGAGAGAAGAGTTGTTGAGTGAGTAAGCCACGCTATCAGGTGCGCATGCGCGCGCACACACACACACACACACACACACATTCCACCCTACACTCAAACTCAACAGCAGAAGTGAGAGGAGGACATCTCCTGCAATCATAAGAGAGGGAATTAAATTTGTTGAATATCTTTTATGCAACACCATACTGGACCCTTTAAATACACCATTTTAGTTAAACCTCACAGCTTTATAAAGAAGATATTACCTTTTGTAGGCAGAGAAAACTAAGGCTCAGAGTGGTGAATGACTTCTCTAAGGCAACACCACGAGTAAGTGGAAGAGCCTACATTTGAGTGCAGGTCTGTCTTACTCTGAAGCCCATGCTATGTGTTCAAGCAAAACTCCCCCAACCATGTACCCTCTGCAGAGGTAACTACCACTGTCTCTGTCTTCTGCCCCGACCTGGGCTCCCAGAAGGCCACACTGGGCCACCTGTGATGCACTGTCCACGGCAGCTGGGATGCCACTGTTAGTTTGTTGTTGTTTTGTTTTTGTTTATTTGCTTGAAAGACAAACTTTCTCCTTTGACTTCCAATTCTGCTTTCAGTAAGAGAAGGTTGAAGGTTCCAGACAAAAGCCTAAAAGAGGAACTGCATATCCACCATTCTCTCATATTACAGACTGGAACACTCAAGTGCTTAAAACTGAAGAATCCTCACTCTCAGTCTAGAATGGTTTTACAAATAACAGAGGAGTTTGTTTCTTTAAGAATCATAACTTCTCAGGATAACCACTTTATAAGTTATATAAACATCTAATCACTATGTTGTACACCTGAAACTAATATAATATTGTATGTCAATTGTCAGTAAAAAAAATTTAAATTTTTAAAGAATCATAACTTTTTATTAAGCTTTCTACAATTTCCACACATACTTTCCTACATCCTTAAATAGGGGTGATAAATTTTAGAGCATTAATTAATGTTTATTTTACAATAATGACTCCCAGGGTTCCTGAGTTAAATGGTCCCAGACTGCGTGCTTCTGGAGTTCTTGTGTCTGGTTTTCATAGGTTTTTTTCTGTCGTCTTTTTTGAGATTGGTCACTGTTCTCTGCTGTCATTGTGATCTGCCTACATCTGCCTGTCCTTTGCTATTTCTTGATAGAGTAGGCTTGAAAACAAAACCAGGCTCGCAGAAATTGTGTGGAACAACACTAACTGGACTCCAAGTGAGAGTCTGAGGAGCTTTTCCTTGAGAAGTCTGTGAAGCTTTAGTGCATCTATTCATTCCACAATAATTCATCAAGCACCTAAAATGGGCCACTATGTGCTGGGGATACAGAAGGAAATGAAATGAACAAAATCCCTTCCTTGGTGGAGTTGACACCCCATGAGGACCAAGGACAATTGGCAGCATCTAGTCTATGCAAAGGGCACACTCGTCCCCTGGCTAGTTCCTCAGCGTGTTGCACATGGGGATATTGATAGCCAGACGAGTTCCCCACACGTGAGGTCTCATCATTCGATCAGCATGAGTTCCATAACACTGTCGGTACCATGAAACTAATAGAGAACTGTTAGTTCTATTATTCCAACATATTGTGTATGAAATGGGCTTTTGTTGGCTGGTCTGGGAACCTAGCCACCATCTATACCTCTGTTTCTATAAGAAAATATATTTCCAAGTTCCAGACAACTGACTTTCAGATGAACTTTTGGAACAGAACTCATTTGTACGTTTAGGACTGCCTGTACTTCTCTATAAAGTCTCCAAATCTCCAGGCCATATTTGACCTAGGGTTAGAAATGAGAATAACTGGATACCACCCAGCACCCTCATTAACTAGCCTAGATGCCTCAGGCAAGTCACTGGATCTGAACGTCACTTCAGACCCTTATATATTGGGTTTCATGAAGATTTTATTAAATAGACTGGGGTTCTGCTACTACAAAAATGTTTAAAAAGCACTATTTAAAAGAACTAATAAATATTTCTCCGAGGAATGAATAAATAAGTGAATGAAATGAGAGAGCGAGAAAACTTTACTTACATTCCTAATCTACCTTGAATGGCATCCAAAAATAAAGAACATTTCATTAAGAATTGTTTTCTCTCTTTCCCCTTTCCACAGTGGCTTCTGACCCAAAGTCCAAACATTTGTGAAAGAAATAGAATGATTTTCCTTACTACTGCAGATCTCAACTGAGAATCTGGGCTCCTGCAGGACCTGAAAGAGAGAGATGTTTATGCAAGTCAATCTGATGAATTATTAGGGCTGTGAATGGCTGGAGATCGCCAAGCAGTGAGCACTTGTTTGGTCAAGGAGGAATAAAATGTGGTACTTGAGGAGAAAGTCAAACCAAGAACTAGCTTCACACACCTCGTCCCCAGGCTGGGGCCGGCATCATTCTAGACCTGCCTTCCCCTGACTGTCAGGGAGGACAGTGCGGGGCAGGGCAAGCATCTTTGGGAGGTGGCTGACCTGTATCCCAGGCCAGGGTGCTGTGAAAGCCCCTACTTCTGGATCTCAAGGTCACATTCTACCTGGGATGGTCTTTTTCCCACCTCCCTCCTTTTCACCCACCTTCGTCCCTAACCTCTCTTCTCTGAGGGACAATAGCTTCAGAGAAAGACAGATATGCCAGGATCTTTCTTCGCGTAGACAACATTAATAGGAAACTCAGAGAAGAAAGTCCAGGAGACCTGGGAAGCTGTCACTGCATGCACGAAGAGGGAAGATTTATGTCGAGGACCAGGATGTGAACATACCAGTGAATTATCCTTTTGTGCCAAAGTAAATTGAATGGGGGAAAGAAATGTGTGTCAAGGAGGCAGAGCCTGAGCTTGGCCGAAGTCCTCACAGCACCTGAGGAAGAGGTCCTGCCTCACATTCTTGTAACTGCCAAACTACCCAAAGCCAGTGGTTCTTTCTGACTTTCCTGTGTTAGAAAAAACTAACGTGTTGAGTGCTTTTGAAGTCCAGCATCTTACTTGCATTAAGTCATTTACGTCCGAAACCCTATGAGATAAGTACTATGACTCTCCTCACTTTAGAGATCAGTAAACTGAGGTACAAAGAGGCTAAGTAAGTGGCCCAATGTCACACAGCTAGGAAGCTAAGCAAAGAGTGAACCTGGACAATCAGACTCCAGAGCAAGCACTCTTTCTTGCCAAGCCACACACACTGCAGCCACAGAAAACATATAGGAAACCTGGAAGTGAGGGACAGTGACATATCCCCTCTCTCCTACAGGAAAACACTTCCAAGTCCCCCACCTGACACTTGCCAGCATTCAAGGAAAAGATGGCGGAAACATGCCCTGCGTGGGCACACAAGAGAAACTCAATACCTTCAGTGGGTTCTCAGCAGCCCTTAAGAAAGGACCAGAAACAGAGGAACCCAAGTGTCCTGGATGCTTTTTGCTCTTAAACTTTTCAGAGGTAACTCTTTAAAAATCATGATGTATTTTGCTCCATCCTTTTCTATACATGTATAAATATGCCCATAGATTCATAGAGACAAGTTTTTATATTCTGCTGATTAACTGAACATTATGTCATGACCATTTTTCCTTCTTCCTGGGAGGCAATCATGTGCCATGGTTAAGCCCACAAGCTGGACCGTCAAAAAGCTCCAGTTCAAATTTTGTTTCTAGCACTCTGGGGCCTACCCATTCATTGGACCTTAGCACTTTGATTAATATAATGACATAAAACCACTTTGAAAATTGATAAATAATGGAAGGAAATCAAATGTTTACACTGCCTTTCCTGCATGAACTCTATGTTAATCTAACCAAATAGTTGATCAGAAAAAGCATTTTTAAAGGAACCAACCACATGGGAAAATATATTTACAAATGATACCTCAGACAACAGTTTGATCTCCAAAATATATAAAGAACTCACATGGCTTCACTCAAGGAAGACAAACAACCAATTAAAAAATAAGCAAAGGACCTTAACAGACACTTTTCCAAGGAGGACATACAGAGGGCCCAGAGACATATGAAAGGATGCTCAGCATCATTAGCCATCAGAGAGATGTGAATTAAAACCATAATGAGATACCACTTCATACCAGTCAGAATGGCCATCATAACCAAATCAACAAACAACAAGTGTTGGAGAGGTTGTAAAGAAAAGGGGACCCTGGTGCACTGTTAGTGGGACTGCAGACTGGTACAACCACTATGGAAAACAGTACGGAATTTCCTCAGAAAACTAAAAATGGAACTGCCTTTTGACTCAGCAATTCCACTGCTGAGATTATATCCCAAAAACCCTGAAACACCAATCCGAAAGAACCTATGCACCCCAATATTCAAAGCAACACAATTTACAATAACCAAGTGCTGGAAGCAGCCCAGATGCCCATCAGCAAATGAGTGGATCAAAAAACTATGGTGCATTTACACAATGGAATTCTATGCAGCAGAAAGAAAGAAGGAGCTCCTAATTGCAACAGCATGGATGAAACCAGAGAGCATTATGCTAAGTGAAATAAGCCAGGCAGTGAAAGACAAATACTATATGATCTCACCTATAAGTGGAACCTAATCAACAAAACAAATAAGCAAGAAAAACATAATCAGAGACATTGAGATTAAGAATAAACTAACAATGACCAGAGGGGAGGAAAGGGGTGGGAATAACTGAGGAAAAAGTCATCAAGAAGCATGTATAAAGGACCTATGGACAAAGCCAAAGAAGGGTAGGATCTACGGTGGGAGGTAGGGATGGCTGGGACGTGGGGGAGTGGCGGGGAGGGGAATGGAAACAACTATACTTGAACAATAATTAAAAAAAGAAAAAACACTTTTTTCTAGAAGAGTTCCAGCTAATAAGGGAAGAATGATAAAATTCTCTCTCTCCATTATTTGTTTCAATTTGTACATTGCAGGCAGAGGGAAATACTGATAAGGAGAAAAAATGTGTTTCCTCTTGTAAACTTCACCCATCTTCCCCACCCCAAGAGAGAAACTGACCAAAAAGCCATCCTTTATAATGCAAAGGCAAAGTGTGTCAGGTGCAAAGGCAAAGGAGCAGTTGCCATGTCTCTATTCAGGCCTTTCCCAGACAGACAGACAGACAGACAGACACTGCACCCAGAGAGGGGACAGGAAGAAGCTAGGGCCTGCTCATTGCTGCCCCCAAAAAACTCTCCAAAACCTCAGGTGTTCCCTCACAGAAAAGGCACCTAGAGTTCTTCCACACAGCTTCAGCAAGGCCTTTTTCAGGAGTTATCTTCTTCAAGGACCTGTATGCTTTGCACGACACAGAAAATTTTTGAGAAGAAAAAAAACTTGAATATTTAAAACCAGATGCTACACTGGTTTTAGGATGGTACAGAGAGCATCTTGGGCGGGGGGGGGGGGGGGGGGGGGGGGGGGGGGGGGGGGGGGGGGGGGGGTGGGGGGAGGGTTGTCATCAAGCAATCAGATTGCCAGTGTGGGAAGGGAGCTAGAGGGTCAACTTCTCTGTTCCCAGCAGAGCTCCCTGTCCCCCGGCCCCAGTGCTCAGAAAAGTCCCCGCCACCTTTGGTCACTGGCAGGCCTGGTTGTATGAAGACTGACCCAGGCAGCTATGAGCTTTGTAGCTCCATAGACAGAGTCTGAACCCCACACCGCCTCTAACCTGGGGCTTCAGTGATGGGCCAGTTACTCAACCTACTGTGTCTTCATCTGCTCAAGTATTGATATGAGGATATTGTCCACCTCTCAAGATTGCTATATCTCTATGAAGGTTAACACTGTGCCTAATATTATAAGTTGTCATTTTTTCCACCGGCTAGGAATAACTCTTCCTTTATACAACATAGATCACCAACCCAGTCGTGGCCCAGGGGTGCCCAGGGGCTCCCATGTCTGGGCCATGATGTTACGTTTCCTGTATTTTCATGATCCCTTTGGTAGGAGGAGTGTGGATACCACTGAGCTTCCCTGGGTCCACCTTGCTTGACATGTGGAACTTGACAAGGCAGAACCCCTGAGAATGTGGTGAGCACCCTGCATGCCCTGCACAGGCCAGACATGGGGTGTGTTCATCCAGATTAATTTAAGAACATCAGCATCCAGGCCTCAGCAAGGGAAGCAATGGGGTGTTGAGGGGATGGCAAGACTGTCCAAAGCAGCCTGGAAGGTGCTGAGCGTGGGCAGGATTGAGAGGGACACAAGGAGAACTGGCAGACGGGCAGGAAGGTGGGGAGGGTGCTAGGCCTGAGGTGTGTTGTGTGTGAGATTTGGGGGAGGCAGGATTCGCGGTGACTTCCTGCCAAAAGCCTGGCTCCAGCACAGAAGGTTCCCAGGCAAGAAGTGAAAGGGTTCTCAACAATAAAAGCACTTCCTGCTGAGGTTCAGTTCAGCCTCCTCTGCCAGCAAGGGATACTTAGAACTCAAATGGTATAGAGGGGAGGAAGGAGACCGAGAGCAGGGTTTGTGTGAAGCCAGGTGGAGTTCACATCAGCAGCGGTCCCCTGGTGGCTGTGCAGCATCCAGCAGCCCCATGGAGAAGGCTCCAGTCCTCCAGCCCCTTTTGGCCTCCCCACGAACCAAGAACACCATGGTCACATGCTGGCGGGTTGCCACTGCAAGAATCTGTGAAATGTTAGTCCCTCATAGGGTGGTATTTCCCTTTTTTTTCTTTTCCCATTCTTTTGCAGAAACAGGGCCTGTGCCTCCAACCCCGCTTTACACATATTGGTTCTGACAGCTCAAATTAATATGTCAGATGCTGTGATCCTCGCTGGCGACAGGCCTTTTGACCCTATCAGTGCAATCTGCCTCCCTGATTGAAGATCTCTGCGCCTCAAATTGATTCAGAGTTTTATAAACATCCTGCAGCCATGATTCAAGGAAACCACTGATGAAAAACCTGGGAGAGCTTAATTTGCCCTCCCCTGCCCTAGCCCCTCCAACCAGCAGGGCGGCAGGACAGGACAAGCAAAGGAGTTAGACGGAAGGCCCTAGAGTAGGCAACCTGGTGGACGGGGAGTCCCAGGGACCCCCAGCTGAACTGTGTACCCCACTGCCCTTTCCGCACCCAAAAATGAAGTTGGAATAGTTTGGTGAGAGAGAACCTGACTCAGCCTCGGAAAGCCTGGGTTGTCTGGCTGTGCCACTCCCTAGCTGTCTGACTTTGGAAATGTTTCTTAACCTCTCTGAGCTTTGGTATTCTCTTTATAAAATGAAGATAATAATACCCACTCTGCTTACCTCAACAGGCTGCTGTGAGGGTGCAGTGAGATGTGCATGCCGAAACGTTGATGGAGCACAGGGAGCTGTGGCTGGGCTCCACATTGTGCCGGGGAGATGGACGGAACAAAACTGGGGAAATGCTGATGACCAGATGCTGGGAGAGGAGCACATGGGCACTCACTCTGCTCTTCCCTCTAATTTTGTATGTTTGAAATCTTCCGCACTAAATTTTTTTAAACAGTACACATGAAGCCATACAGTACCTAAGTTTTAGAAGTATGTATGAGTGTGAGTGTGTGAGCGTGCATGTGCACGCAAAGAGAAGTCACTTCCCAGAGAACTGCTTCCCCTTCTCACCACTTAGAGGTCTCTAGAACTGCCCATCAGAACAGTCTTCACTAAAACAGTGGTAATGGACATGTAGCTGGATGAACACAGAAAGATGTTAGTGGTACATTGTTGGTTTAAAGAGTAGGTCATAAAACACACAGAGAAGGGACAGTCCCTGACAAGGGACCCGAAGTGGGAAGGAGCAGAGCTCTTGGCACAGGACCCCTGTCTGCGAGGAGTTCCATGCACAGCCCAGCTGACTTCCTCCACTAGCCCGAGCACCCTCCCGGGCCTGCAGCACAGCACTGGGCACGCTAGACGGTAACTAACCCACTTACCTGACACCTGCGTAGCACCTGGAGCCCTCTGAGTTGAGGCACTGAGTGTGCGATGGTGACCTCGGTCCTTGGTCCCCAGCACACAGCACATGGCACCTTGCTGATCAAATCAGTAGTAAATCCGCTCCTCACAACCACTCAGCCACTCTGCTGGCTTCATGATGCTCAGGCCTTCTCCAGCTTCTAGCACCTTCCGTCCTGCTGCTGCTGCTTTTTCTGCAGCACAGCCTCTCAGCTCTCTCCTAAGGGTTTTCAGAGGATGCAGGGAGGGTTTCAGGACATTGGGTTTTTGGCAGGCACGCCAAGGTGATTCTGATAGGCTCACCCCTTGAGCAGCCCTGCCTGACCACTGACAGTAGGAGTGGGCCTTTCCCTGACAGCCTAGCCAGCTTGGGCTCTGACAGCAGTGGGAACAGAAGGGTCAGCCTCCTGACCATGGCTGTTCCATTCTCCTCCCCACGCTGATACTGTAACAGAAGAAACAGAATTTCCTCCAAACTTCTCCAGGCCTCAGGGCAACTCCCAGGGCATCCTCCACCACCCGCCTCAGGGAGGTGACTCTCTCCATCCCTTCCACCCATGCCCCTATGGCTGCCCCACCAGGCTGTGCTTGGGAGGAAGAGAAGGTAGATGGGAGAGAAGGAGGCATGATGAGGAAGGAGAAGAGAAGGGCTGTGATTCCTGGGTGAACCAAGGGACATCAACCAAAGGTACACACACAGTCGAAACCACAAGGGAAGTTCACAGCAATCTCACTTCCTCACAGTGGAGGCTGATGGTCTAGAATGCCATGACTCAGCAGCCTAGCGGGCAACTCCCTGTCCCTGGCTGCCTCCATGGGGGCTCTGGAGAAATAATGAATACTGGCTCCTCCTACTTCCCTTCCTTACACTCCACTCCCAGGCTATCGTAGACCAAACTGCCTTCCAGCCAGTCACCTTGAATGTGGGTGAGACTACTCACTCACTGCCAGTTGTCTCCAAAAAGACGACAAATAGATACGACATTCGTGTCTTCCAGTTTCATCTGTCTAGAGCGTTCTCTGCAGCCCTTCCTACCTGGTCCCAGGTGTGTCTGGTCTTGGGAAACACACACCTTGGGCTCAGACCCTGGCTCCCTCACGCACCAGCCCTGTGACCTGAGGCGAGTCCCTTAATCTTTCTGTGCCGAAGGGTCCTCATCTATAAAATGAGAATAGTAATTGATTTACCTCCTAGGGATGCTCAGAAGGTTAGCTGAATTAGTATTTAGAAAGTGCTTGGCGCAGCGTCTGACACAATGAATGCTCCACGTGGTCGCTGTTTTTATCGTCATCGTCAGCGTCAGCATCCTCGCCCTTACTGTCTGTTAGGAGTCCTCTGGCTTCCTAAAAATTGATCTTTTTCTTCTCTCCTTCCAAACTGCAATTCCTCACCTCATCATTTACCAAGAAGTCTGTTCTCAAAGTCCAAGTCATCTCTCAAAACTAAAATATGATTTTCTTTCACCCACTGTCTTCCATTTCACAGGCCAGACTCATTCCTTCACGGTGTTTTATGGCCCTTAGGCTGTTGGATTTTCTCCAGCAAAAGCAACAAAATATCCTTTGTTCATCTATGAGGTTGTATTAATAATCGCTGCCAGTTTACAAAGCTCTTTTGCTTACACTATGCCATTAAGCCTTTATGGAGGCCCGGACTTGGTAAGGGGTTCGCCCAGGGCCCTTTCCTTCCCCATCTGCAGCTTGTAAAATGGCAGAGGTGCAGCTGGACTCCTGACCCATCTGACCCCGAGGTCAGCGTTCTCTCCAAACCTCACCTGCCTCCGGCGAGACCCAGAAGGCCACACACCTGAGAACAAACACTGCGCGGAGAAGAGAAGCAATTACCCGGTGACTCAAGCCTTCCCTTGCCACCTGTGCAGGGGTTTCTAGAACGGCCCATCAGAACAGAGTCCTAATCAAAGCCATGGTGACGAAGATGAATGTGGGTCAACACGGAAAGACGTCTGTGATACAACACTGATTTTTATTTCATTGTTGATTTTAAAAATAGGTTGTAAAGCATTATGTGCAACAGCATTTCATTCTTGTGAAAATATGCAGGCCTGCACACAAAGAAAAAAGGCTGATGGTGGTAAAATAACACATTTTTATTCTTTTATTTTATCTGTATTTCTCATTTTTTTTTCACAAAATACATTCTTGCATTTGTAATTTAAAAAATTTAAGCCCCAGGGGAAAGGCTTGCCTGTCAGTGTGAGGGCTGCTGACCTGGAGCTTTCTCCTTCTGGAGGAGCCTGGGGCTGCGGGAGCCTCGCCTGTGTGCGGGCTCTCTGATGTTGACCCTCATGCTGCCCGGAAGACTTGGTTCCTTCTCACTGGCCCAGCAAGACCAGGGATGGGCACCAACATCCCCTGTGGAGAGAGGAAGAGCCCCCATCTTCGTCCATCGCTAACACTGACACGTTTTCTCATTTAATCCACACCACAGCCTGTGAGGTGAATCAAGCAGGCAGTGCCCTCTCCAAGCCACAGCTGGGGGATTAGAGACCCAGAGAAGTGAAGGAATTTGAACAGGAACCCACAAGGGGAAGGGCTGAGCCTCTGTAGAGCCCACGTTTCCTGGCACCGGGCTTGCCTAGCTCACACCAAGTTCTATTCGATGACCCAGGCTATTGTGCTAAGGGTCTGAGAAGCCTCCCTAGCACACCTGTCCCCCAAAACTCCCCCCGGGCCTGCCTAGGAGCTTCCCACCCCCTTCCTGATCTCAGAACCTAATGACTGGAGCCACTCTCAGTGAGGTGAGTGCAGAAGAGCCCAGGTATATTAGTTTGCTAACACAGACATAACAACGCTCCATAGACTGGGTGGCTCATACAATAGAAATATACTGTATCCGGAAGCCACAAGCCCAAGGCCAAGGTGTGGGAACGGCTGGTTTCTCCTGAGGCCTCTCTTCTGGGCTGGTAGACGGCCATCTTCTCCCTATGTCTTCGCACGGTCTTCCCTCTGTGACTGTGTCCAAATGTCCTCTTCTTATAAGGACACCAGTTGTATTGGATCAGGGCCCACCCTAATGACCTCATTTTAATGACCTCTTTAAAGACCGTCTCTCCAACTACAGTCACATTTTGAAGAACCAGGGGTTAGTACATCACATGTGAATTGGGGGTAGAGATGTGACTCATCCCTTTACACGAGGTAAAGTCCCCACTCCTGAAAGCAGTCCCCAAACCTCTCCTGCTGGTGTTTAGTCAGAGACTGATGATCACTTATGCTAGAACCCCTTGATTCCTGAGCGGGGTGAGATGTCAGGAGGCAAGAGGGTAGAACACTGGCAGCAGCAGCCCCAGGATTTGGGGCAGGGGGTACAACACATGGAGCTGGGGAGAGGGGTGCTGATGAAGGCAGGTCCCTCACAGGCTGGTGTGAAATGAGGAGGTAGGACCAAAGCTTCTGATGGCCCTTGAGTCCATCCCGCTTGTGACCGAGGCAGGTGTATCATTAAATATTTTGTGCTTATTAAGGGGAAGTATTGAAGGATAATTGCTTCCCTAGAAAAAGATAGTGAGAAAGCTCGGGGACTTTGGGCAAGTCATTTCCTTGTCAAAAAAAGAGAAGGAAAGGAGACCACATGGTTTTTCGCTTCCTTTGTAGCTCAAATGTTTTCAGATTCTAAGTTAGTGATTCCTCCTTCCCAGGTAAAATTTTGTCTGGAACTGGCCATAGGAAAGTGCTCAGATAAATTCAGCTTCCTTCCTCCATCTGCTGCCTTCCATTCCCATGGCTGTCACCAGTCCCAGTTCCTCTTCCCGGGTTAAATAACAGAAGAGAGAGGAAAAAAAGCAGGGTTTCAGGGAAAGCCCCAAGACTTGATACCAGAAAAGGCACAGCTAAATGAAAAAGAGAAAAGTATACACATGCACAGACATAGCCGAGATGCCCGTGAACTTCCAGAGAAACTGGGCCAGGCTCCTTTGAAGGCAGCGGGGTTGCCACAAGTATAATGAGAAAGTAACTGTGTTACCAACCCCGGGGACCCAGCAAGCACTTCCTTCTGCTCCACCACCTCCAGGGGTGAAGGCTCTGGTCTTTATTATCAGACCCTGAAAAAGCGCTGTCACTCAGCTCATGTGGGCTGGCACAGGGAGAGGCCGGATAGGGATCAGAGGCTACCCCAAGCCCTCCTGCCACCATGCCTCTCCCACCAACCCAGTTTGTGCAAGCCTGGCCCCTCAAAACAGACCCAGGTTCTACAAAAAAAGAGCCTAGGTCATCCTCCTTTATATTCTCAATGCTTTTCCCTCCTCCCCATCACCCCTCAAAATAATAATAGCTTTCCTAGCCCTGGACAAGAATGGGCACTTGTTAAATACTTGCTGAATTAAATTAAATTAAACTTGTCAAAAATATAGCCCCTTTCCAGGCCACAGTGTTTATCATCGTTATCATCACCACAGGCCAATATTTCATGTTGTGTCTACATTGCTCTCTGTTCTGGAAAAGATCCATAGATATAGGAGTCCTGGCAGATCTAGAAAGAGCTTCTAGCTGATACTTCAGGGAAGGGAAGAAGGGCAGGAATCTAATGAGCCCTTCTGAAAATTTTTGTGAAACTGGCTTTCCTCCCTTCTCCTCCCACACACACCCATGTGCACTCACTTCAAATATTCTCATTTCAGATAAGGTGTTTCGGCCATAAATCTACCATGATGGGGCAAGAGGTTTTATTTAGCAATTACAGAGTGCTATTGCGCAGCAATTATCAGCTCGAGGAGGAAAGGAGCCCAGCCTGCCTATCTCCCTTATCTCCAGGCTCTGTCTGAGGCACCTGTCAGAACCAGAGCTGGCAGAGCCAGCCAGCTGCCTTTCAGGTCTGACATCTCTGAGGCCTTGCTACAGGAGCTGGCCCTGGGGCCAGACAAGCTACTTTCACACAGAACTGGGACTGGGCATCCATCTCAGATGGAAGGGAGCGTGGTGTGGCTCTCAGCAGACCCACCTCTAAAGCAGGAGATTCTCCCCCCACCCCTGGGTGCCTGGGGACAGGGGCGCACCCTGTCCTGTAAACCAAGAACCTGGTCGTCTCAGGCCTTCTGACGCCTCCCAGCCCAGGTCAGGAGCATTTGCCCCTAGAGCTTCCTCAGAGAAGCAGCAGTCTTCTCAGTGTCCCAAATCACAGAACAAGAGCCATCATCACAGGAACTGACCTGGGCACACTACCATAAAGTTTACAAAATTCCTACCCCACATCACCTATCGTCTTAGCCATTATTTCACAACAGTCCAAAGAGGCCAGCGGGGCAAGTGCTAGACCCCTATTTTTCAGGCAAGTCACAATGAGACGAAATGAATTACCCAAGATCACACAGTCAGTTAATGACATATGCTGGGTCAGAACCTCAGATATTGCCAGTAAAGATGGGAGACCACCGGGCTCCTTCCTCTGAACTCAGAGGGCAGCAGGACACCCTGACCTGGCAAAGCTTTGAGGGGGGTCGGGGCCAGTCTGTCCACATCAGGACCATGCACAGCCAGCAAAGCCAGGGTAGAGCCCCACCTCGGTCCTTCGTGTTCCACTCCTCTCTGTGAGGCAGGACCACAGAGCGACTGCCAGCCTCAGCCAGGTCTCAGATGACCACCGAACAAGGAGCTGAGTGAAGAGGGCAATGTCACTCGCCACCCCAGCTCAGGTTATACTTGCCCAACTGGGACACTCAGTGTTGCAACTCTCCTTCTGTCTGAGGAGATAATATCTCTTCTCACGGCTTCGGGCACCACCTGTCTCCTCTAGGCTGAGGTTCAAATGGCCGACTCTGCCCTTGTCCCCAGGCTCCAGGACACTTCTTTAAGGCCAGCAGGATATTTGCACAGGGCTGCCTTGCCTCGTTGCAATCTACACGTCTAAAATCAGAGTGACTCTATTCCCTTTTGCATCTGACTTTGTCTCTTTTCTCTCTCTCCCCACCCTCTCTCTCACTCTTGCTCTCCAAGCTCAATACTTCAAATCATCGCCAAATCCTCTGCCCCCTTTGCCTGACCAACAAATTTCCATCAATAATTTTATCAGTCTTAAATCTCATTGCACTCTACCAGAGGTTCAAGGTGACCTCCAGAGAGAGCACTATGGTTCATTCACTTCATGGGCAAAGGCAGGGAGATTCAGCACGATTGCCACAGTCTCTCCTCTCCTTTGCTTGTGGCCTTGTCTCTAGACTTGAGTTCTGAGAGGCTGAACGGTGTCTCTTTTCCTCACCACCCTGCACATAAGACAGTGCCTGGCCCACAGTAAGGGCTCAGACATGCTCCTTGCACCAGGCTTTTTAAACTTACAGTTCACAACACTATTCTGCCTTCTTGTGTTCCCCAACTTTGCGGGAGAAAGCAGAAAACAAACAAGTGCGAGGCATTTAGGGACCACCTTCACTCTGCCTGGCTTCTTTCCATTTTGAACTCAGTCTGCTGGTTCCATTTTAAACCTGTCTGACTCCATTCATCTACCTAACCTCACTCCCTGACAGGTCCTGACAAACACACTCTAAACTGTGAACACATAGATCTTGGTCCAGAACCGTGTAACTCTAGAAGCAGTGCCCAGCCCTTGCTGCCCTACGGAGTCGGCAACTGGCAGGATTTCAGGGCATGAGAATCATGGGTCCCTACCCATTGCGTCTCTTCTCACCAGTGTCAGAAACTATTGAGTGGGAACAAAGCCCAGCTCTATATAACTGAGAACGAGGTTACACAAGCAAATAAGTCTGAGAGCACTGAATATTGACTTAAATTCACACTAGGGTGTAAGTGACTGCTAGCACATCCTTTTCCTGAGAGCTAATTAATGAGGATACCTGAAAGGGTGGGTGAAGTCTCTCCTTACAGCAGAAGAGAAGGAGGAACCGGAGTACAGGGTGTTACTGTGCTTTTCCCAGTGGAGAAAGCACCAGACTGGGCGCCAAGGACAAGAACGCTTGTCCCCACTCCACCTATATTTCACCCTAGGAATGTTGTTCTCCCTCTTTGAGATACTGTTTACAAATCTATAAAATGGGGTGATTAAACTAGACAATCTCTAATGTTCTTTCAAGATCTGACGAACTGAGATTCAGTTATCTCAGTTCTGCCTTCAGCCTATTCAGGCTTGCTTTCATAACCTAGCTCTGTACGTATAACAACTCTTTGTCATGAATATGCCTGAAAATTCCCAGCGTTCAGACCATTAAACAAACAACGCCTCCCAAGTACATTTAGAAACCAAGGTCATCACAACCTTGAGGAATACAGAGAAACAGAAGACTGAATCTCAACATACTTACAACCCTTTGGAAAACCGGAGTTGAGGTTTAGACATGAAACCAGACTCTGCAATGGCATATATGAAATTACAGTAATCCCTCGGATTTGTAGAGTGATTTACCATTAACCATCCTCTCTCATACCCAGTATCTAATTTGATCATCTCATCTCTAAAATTGTGTGAAGTAGACGAGGCAAGAATTATCACCCCTTTTTATAGTCTGAGACTGAGTCTCCCGCTGAGGAATGGCAGCAAGTGGATTCAAACTCAGTTCAAGTGATTCCTCTCCTTCCGTTCCCCCACCCCCACCCCACCACCACCTCCCTTTTCTATTTTGCACCTCTGCTCCCAATTCCAAAGGCAAGCCTCTAAAAGGCAGAGGGAGCTAAACTCTGGAAGGAAACCCAAGTACGTAGCAAAGGCAATGGAAGCTACAGTACCCCCCTTAGCTGTCTCCTCTTTCCAACCTCACTGACACTGGGGTTGGGGAGCAGAAACTAGCCCACCACCCCTTGATTTTCACTGCTGCTTCCCTGCAGTGCCTGGGCTGGGACAGTCCCTGATCCCCATGATTTGGTTGGTGAGCTGCTGCGGCGAGCAGCGAGGTAGTTGGCACTCCTGTAGTCCACCTTCCCGTGAGTTCTGCCCGGCCAAGGCCAGGTTGACTCTGGGATCATTGCAAAGCAGGAGACTCCTGCTTGTGAGTAATGAAGCAAGGAGGACAGAGGTAAGAACAAACTCAACCAGGGAAGGGAGTGGAGGGAAAGAGGGAGAAAGAAAAATAAAGAGAGAGAAAGAAAGAAAGCCGCTTTAATAATAGGATAATTGCCCTGTTTAGGATTACAATCTGCCATCATTTCACTAAACTTTATGACACATGATGACAAGTTAATAAGCCAGATACCTTACTGTGTGCATTAAACAGATGCCCCAGCCTCCTTGAGCAGGGAAGTAACCCCCACGCCAAAAAAAAAAAAAAAAACCAGCAAGGTGTGGGGGGAGGGAGCCAGGAAGGTGGGGAAACTGGTTATTTCTGTTGTCAAAATGGCCCCAGCAATAAATCACCATTAATAATACTGTCATCTATCAAAGAAGCGTTCTGCTTGCCAAGGCCTTTGAAGTGGCAGCACCTATAATTTCCCACCTATAAAAGGTACCTTTGTGCATGTGTCATGCTGGAAGCTGACAGGAGCAAGACGCCCAGGAGTTCATAACTTCTCCACGCCCATCCCAACAGTGAGCCCATGAAGCGCCCCACTCACTGCTGCGCCCCGCGAGGCCTGGGGGCCAGCCTGCCTCCACTCACTCAACCACAGGTTTGAAAGGCAGACGGGGCTGCCAGCATCCAGCCGCCAGCGCAGGTGGGGGTGTGCAGGGAGCGGGCACGTGTCCAGGCAGATCTGGGAGCATCCAGCACCACCTACAAGCTAGGCTCCTCGGTGACTGAGTGACACCTGCCAGCTTCCCCTCAATACAGACCGCCAAAGAAGGCCTGGGTACCTGAGGCTGAGGCAGTGCCCCTCAAGAGGTGGACCCTGTCATCCAAGCCACCCTGGGCACCTCCCCAGACACTACCAGGTAAGACTCTCCACGGCAGGTGTGGTCATGAAGCCTGCATCTTTAACAGGCTTTCCTAGAAGAGATTCTCAAACAGACAGAAGACTGCAGGGCCTGATCGCTGGTCCCTTCACCTGGGGCAGACCAGGAATCTGGGACCCAAGGAAGGACAGCCCTGACTGCTTGTCCAGGACTCAGGAAGAAGGCGGAGTGGGACCTGAGCTAGCTCCCATTGCTGTAACCAGGTCCCCCAGGCGGTGTGGCCTGATGACTGCAGTATGTGTTCCTGCAGTTCTGGGACCAAACTGCCAGCAAAGCAATCTAGGACCGAGATGCCAGCAAAGTCGTTTCCTCTGAGGTCTCTCTCCTTGGGTTGTAGATGGCCGTGTCCCTATGTCTTCACACGGTCTTCCGTGTGTGTGTATGTGTGTGCGCGCGCAAATTTCCTCTTATAAGGACACCAGTCATATCAGATTGGGACCCACACTAATTATCTAGTTTTAACTTAATTAGCTCTTTACAGACCCTAAGTCCAAATATAGTCACATTCTGAGGTACTGGGGGGGTTAGGACTTCAACATATGAATTTGGGGGGACACAATTCAGAAGCCCTAAAGCTCAGAACAGGGATGAGCCCTGTCCCCTGCAGATGGAACAAAGGCCTGAAAGCCACCCAATCCACTGGCAATGCCTGAAATTGGGAGAAATCTTCCTCTGAAGTAATGAAACTCAGTCTCCCAAAGGAACCGTCCCTAGATTTCAACAGAGCCAGCATTCCTGCAGTTTATCTAAAATGGGAGGATTCTTCTTGGGTCTTCCGAGAATGAGGTTCTTTCCAGTGTAACTTAGACCGAGACCCTTGGTGTCTCTAAAAGTGGCTTTTATTGAGCACTTACTATGGCCCCAGCACTGCCCTGAGACAAGGTGTCACTTCACTGGGACAACTACCTATGAGGTAAGTACAAATGAGGAAATTGCCAGGCCATTTGCCAAGGTCAACAGCTAGCAAGGGCCCGGCCTGGCACGGAACCGAGGGCTCTGTGACTCCAGCTCTCATGTCTTCACCCCTTTGCTCCTCTGCCTCCTTGTCACACGTGTAGCCGCTGAACTGCCAACGTGTGAGCTGCTGCTGTGCCTTTGCGAGCCTGCTGAGCTGCTAGGAGGTAAGAATTAGACTTCTAACGTTTTATAGAGGTTTTAAAGCTACTTTTATCTATGAGGCATTTTTTTTTCTGAAATTGTGGCCATGTGTGTTTATGAGTTTTATATAAGCACACATGTAGTTTATGGATGGCAATTTGTTTTATGATTCAGCTCAGGCCTGAGTTCCTGGGATCCCCACCCCAAGCCCAGGATCCCTCTCTGCCCGGGGTGGTGGGGGGGTCTTTTCTGGTGTGAGCCCTTCCCTTTTCTGGGCCTCCATTTTCCTCCTGAGCGAATGAAAGGGTTAAGCTAAGTTACTTCTACAGCCTCTTCCTTCACTAGCACTTCGGGTTCTTCAGGAAAGAGAATGATGAGAGTTTACCTAAACTATCCTTCTATCCCTTTCTGGAGGGCTACAGTCTCAGCCCC